>UELU01120581.1:11179-25096 GCA_900490025.1 Megastigmus dorsalis | reverse complement strand
GCCCCCAACCCCCTCCTCGTCCTCCTCCCCCGATTTCGCGCGCCTCCGGCTGCAGCGCACACACAACCGGCGGTGCATTTTAATCCCCGCGCTCTTCAGCGTGTAATGTCATTAGCTGCGCTTCATCTAGTTGGAGGCATCGAATCCCGAGCTGAGACCACAACGCAAAAAGAAAGAATATATCATAGAAAGCCCATCGGGCGTCCAAGTCGTCGAGCTTATCGAGCCGCCCGCAATTATAAACTCTGCTGCGGCTGCGCTTTGGTGTTTTTTCTCTTCTCCTTATACGTATACACATACACAGACACATATATATATATACTTTGCTCGTCAAGTCTAAAAAAAAAAAAAACTAAAGCTAAAAACTAAGCTAGGATTCTGCGACTTATTTTTATTTACTCGTCGCGCTTCCAGTCCCTTCTTATAAAGGACGGTCTTATTGCACCGATGGCGTTTCGGAGTAAGGAACCCGTGCGCGCACGCTCACAGGTAATCTTGACATCGGGAAAGACCAATAAGAACTCCATTGCAAATTAAAGGATCATCGTGAAAAGACAGTTGATTAAAGGATGAGACGTCTATTAATAAATTTTTACAATCTTTACAATTAGTTTGGTGCAATAGTTACATTTTAAATCTATTATAAGGATTTTGGCGAAATCAAGCATTCGGATAAAAAGCTCCTTATAACTGACCTGCACTTTCTGCGGTGTCTTTTTCTTTAATAAGGATTAGCTCGTTAATAACTGGCCAGTCACGTGCGCAACTGATCTTATTTTGCTTTTGCTTTGGCCCAAACTAGGTAAGTAGACGATCGACGGGAGATGCGCGTTGCTAATTTGAAATCAGTGAAGTCTTTAGGAGCTTAGTTTCACGGTAGCAGCAGCAACGATAACCGTCTACGTAAAAGCTCAAAAATGTCGGATGCGCAATCTAAGCGAAGGGATGATAATATTAATATCGGTGGTGAGGAGGGGCAAAGATCAGCAGTATCCCAGCTTACTAAAGCACTAGAAAGAAGAAGCGCGAAAGAAAGAAAAAGGGAAAGGAAAGAAAAGGGTAAAATGTCATAAGATTATTATTTAACTAGGATAATAAATTGTGCAGACGTGACAGATAAAGAGGAAGAGGAAGAGGAGGAGGAAGAAGAAGAAGAAGAAGAAGCAGAAGAAGAAGAAGAGACTCACGCGACAAGATCACTGAAGAATCGTATTTTCCTATGGCATGTGTCGAGGAGGGAGAGTCGCGAATGCACCGCGGTATTGCCGCCGGAGCTAGCGGAGGTGGCATGATGGACCGGCGTCGCTGGCGCTGATGACGATCCCAATATGGCGACAGCCCCGCGCGCCGGCGAACGAAGCATGCCGAGCTTCGATATTCCCTCCACGGTTATACAGGCTCTTTATATAGCTTTTTATGCCCTACGCACAATCCCTCCCTCGGGAGACACTCGGGAGACACTCGGGAGACGCTCGGGAGACACTCGGGAGAGAGTCGGGAGACAGTCGGGACTCAGGTGTTCATTCGTGCTCTGTCTGTCTCTCTAGCTCCCTCTCCCTACGCGAAACTTTCGCACGCTCCCCTGCTATCTATAATGTGGAGTAAACAAGTTGCAATAGGTCAGCTGGTGCAGGGGCTCGGGAGCAAGCGGGTACACATATGCGTATACGCCGAACATCGGCATCAGCCATAAGCGGGACGATAAGCGGAGCATCGGTGCGGTATGCGCTCTGCTGCATATGCTTGAAGCCCTTTGCTCGCGCAAGACCGACTGCCCGACGAGTTTGCGTGCATGCATGCGAGTATGCGTAAGGAGCGCAACTGCAGGAACAATTAGCGGGCCGAGCAAAGCTTCGCTGCGTATATATATATACATATACACGTAAGAGAAGAGGCGACGTCAGGTCCTTTTCCCCGCGTTCGCGAGCCTTCGTCCTCCGCCAGCTCTCTCCTCGCCTCTCTCAGCGGCGCCACAAACAACAACACTCTCTCTCTCTCTCTCTCTCTGCGACGTGCCGGATGTGTGCGAGTGTGTGTGTGTGTGTGCGCGTGTGTGTGTGTGTGTGTGTATATCGATTGGGAATTTCGTCGCCGCTGCAATCAATAGATTGGGGAAGAGAAGCGCGCGTGTCGGAGACGACGAACGATACATGTGCGCGCTGCGTGCAAGGAGCGAGATAAGAATACAAAGCGGAAAAAAAAGCGCTCGCCGAGAGAACTATAAGAGGAAGCGAGTCGCCGCACCAACGTTGACGAAATATATATATATGGGAAACGTTGAGCGGGTTGAGTTTTCTCGCAACGACGCGTACAAATACTGTTACGTAAGAGGGAAAGTCGCGGCCGCCGCCGCTGCTGCTCCCTTTCTTTTTGTCGCGCGTGCAGGGCACACCTCTTCTATATTTTTCCGGCTCCGGCGTAGCTTCCACGCCGCTGCACTTTGTTCCCTCCGTAGGCAGACGTATATCGGGCGAGAGAGGAGATTTCGCTCCATCGGCAGCTGCCTCACACCCGGAATCGCCAAGCCCAGGCCCGGTCGTACGTCCGACGAGCCCACCGCGCTACTGAGGATCCTCGTCGTCGCTCCTCCGCACCTCTATATATGTATACTCTCTATACTCTCGGCGAACCGCATCGCCCACATCTCTCTCTCTCTCTCTCTCTCTCTCTCTTGCTCTCTCGTATCTATCTATCTTTCTCTCTCGCGCGCGCGCACGCAAGCCGAAGCTTCGTCGCGGATCCCCACTCTGGCCGTTCTCTCGTTCCCTCTCTCGGCTCCCGCGGGCTCCTCTCTCTCCGCTCTCGCGCACCAAAGGCGAACGCGGCGCGAAAAATCGGATCGCACCACGAGCACCGCGCGCTCGAAAACATCGTATAACGCGATCGAGCGCGTCGCCGAGGCGTGTACGCATTATAGGGAAGACCGTTTATATATAGCTTGTATATATACAGTGGAACGCGTGGGGAGATCTAGGGCAACCGTGCGCGGTCGAAAATTGGCTGTCTATACTCGCGGTTGATGGATTGGCCGTGCCATGCAGTTCATATGCAGTTCATAGTTGCGAGAGCCGCGATATGGCTCGTGTATGTATATGTATGGTTGACCACAAGACGCACCTCGTACACGTTACACTGTAAAAAAAAAACGGGTAAAAGTCCTGCGCTCAGCGATGGTAATAATCGGGAGCCACGCTCAGCGGAGGAATATTTACGTGATACTGTAACTTTACATCGCTGAGTCTGTGAGTTTCTCTGGTAAAGTTACCCGTTTTTTTTACAGTGTATGTATAGCAGCGCGGGAATGGGAGACGAAGTGGCCAAAGGGAAATAAAAGGGAAGGAAGGATGTACGGAGGTTGCAACGATCGCGAGGGACAATGTACGCGCGCGCGCGCGCGCGAGAGAGAGAGAGAGAGAGAGAGAGAGAGAAGTGCAGCGGGGTGGCACGCCGCTATATACCGCTGGCGACGCGCTACAATGATCAGCTGTTGGCTCTCGGTCGCGTTTCTCGGCAAAGTGCGACTCGCTCCGTCAGCTGACACGCACCGCCGCACCTACCGCCCTCTCTCGCTCTCTCGCGCGCTCTGCGACAATCGATAAACTCGCGCGACTCGAACGTCTCTCTCGGTCTCCCACGGCTCTGCACCTGCTACCAGTAGCGAGGCTCATCCTCGAGCCGAGTCTCGGGATGGCGGCGCCTCTTGATGCGTTATATACCGATTCTATCCTTTCGCTGTCTTCGGATCCGCGCGTCGGCGACGCGGCGGCGACGCGGCGGCGACGCTTTAATGGGGAGCCTGTGGACATTGTGCCATGGAGATTGTCCTCCTCCCCCTCTACGGCTGTCATTTGCGAGCACACGGGAGACTAGTACGCGATCGATCGGTGATGATGGCGCCTCGGGGACGCCGCTACTGTCGCCGCCGCCGCCTCTGCGAGCTCTTTCTTCGCGACTCTCTATATTTACTCCAGAGTACGGCAACAACCTCTCACCCCTATACCGACCCATAAATACTCCCCGGCAATACTCTACGACTCAGAGGCTCTGCAACGGATATTTGATGGACAACAAGGACGTACGCGCGCTCCATGTGTATGTCTGGATCATCGTATCCTGAGCTGCGACTCTGGAGTGCAAAATCAACCTATTTCTTGCAAAGTATTTTTCTACGTTAATTCTGATCGTTGAGTCAGATGTGCGGTCTAATCTTTTTGACCTTATCAGTCATGTATTTCAAGCCCCGACGGAAGCTATATACAACTTGGAGCCGTGTTCGACAATAATAGCTGCACTTCAAGAAATATCTTTTTACAAACAGATTAAAAACGCATTGTTCAAAACAGCTGACTGATTACTAAATACTTTGTTATTATACATATTTAAGTAATTGAAGTAACTTTGTTTTTACTTATGTTGCTAAAGAAGATGAAAAAACTTCTTTAATATCCCAATTAAAGTATAATGAAGCAATATTCACGCAGTAAAAAAGTGGGGCATGATTAATTGATAATACGAAAAAAAAACCATCAAACATTTCAGAGAAGAAACATGTTTACTAAATTTCATTATAATTTTCATTGTTTTACTTTTCACTGCTATCCAGTATAGTAACTTTGAGTTTATCAGTAAAATCATATTATTATTAAAAAAATTTATCATTTCTACTGGACCCCCCTAAATATTTGCAATTAATAAATATCCGAATAAAATTTTTTCCACTGATGGGACGCGAACCTGGAACCTATACCTCGCGTGAGTCCGAGCGCCATTCTTTAATCTTTTCTATAATATCTTGATCTTAACATATTTCATAAACAAGATATGTATAAAAATCTGATTCATGATAAATTATCAATTACCAAAGTAGACTTTTAACAAGGCACAATGCCGATCCCGCATGATTTTTTACCTTAGAATTTCGTACACGTGCCTATATACCTACATGAACTAATATGTATATTACAAAAATTGATATACCCGCTGCTAAAAATTGAATGTGCCAGTTACTGCGCGGATAATAAGTAGAGGTTAACTTCAGACTTGAATAAATTCGTTGTATGAAAACAAATAATAACAATTCTTTTTTCATAAGAAAGTTTATTACGGCGATTAGAATACAGGTGTGTCCCCATAAGTAACAAATAAATTAATAAATTGGTCTTGAAAGCATACGTATTCTTGTCGATGTTACTGCGGACTTGTTTCTATTATTGCGCCATGAGTATAATATAAGAAGAGCCGCAGTATTTGGTGCGCGCATGCGTAGCGCGCTGGATCTATTACTGCGAATTAACATTGGTTTATATGAACGCAGCATTTGGGGTTTCCGCCGTAATAACCACAGTTCTATATAGTAAATATTCGTCGGAAATGTAGTAAAATTTAGAATATTTTGTTTCTAATTATAAAATTCATAATTTTTACTATTTTGAAATATAAAGTCTGTCCCGCCATTCCTAAATATAAATATAAATATATACTCTATAAAGTGAAACTTATATAACAGTAGGCCATTTTTCTTCGTGTAGGAGTTATCTCTAAAGTATCGTAAAATCTACATTTTTTATATAAATAAAAATAATTTAACTTGAAGAAGCTTAGTTTTAGCAGAATGAAAATTCTAATTTGCAGTTTTCATACAAAAAAAAGTATTTTAAATTCACTAATTATTCTTATGTTATGTAATTATACACCAAATTTTGTATTTCTTACACAGATACTCATATTAATATAGTAGTTATACAAATTTATACGCTACACATACTTTGTGATGACGTCACGCGAACTTTAAGTGGCTGTGCTTTATCTCAGATTTTGTGTCAAAATGTAAAAAAAAATCACGTCTGATGTTTTTCGTCGTGAATCATTGAAGCATGAAATACAAGAAAATAATGCAAAATTGAAACACTCTTTTACCATCACGAATGCTCGATATTTTCAAAAATAAATTTATCTTAACCCCTATAAGAAGAAACGCTTTTCTGTCGTGCAGAAACTATAACATGGTCCGAAAGAATTATCGGAGCAGACCGATCATATAGAGACTTCAGCATTGATCCCGTTTTTATTTTCCTCAACCGGAGGTAAGCGATTTTTGACGAAGGGCCAGTCTTGGGTGCCACATCTGATTTTGGCGCTTTTCTGCATGCAACAAAAGACAGTGAGTCTAAAACAAAGTAAAAATGTACCGGCAGCCGAATATTTTCCAGGTGAGTCAATAGTAACGGCATCGGGCTGCGGGGGAAGACGTCGCGTCGAGTAGAGAGCAGAATACAAGGGGACAAAAATAAGCGACAAGTGCCCAAGAGAGAGGAAGCGCTCGCGCTCGCGGTCTACACGCCGGATAATTGACGTCGGCCGCACTTTCAGCTATACGTACATCGTCTGTGGGGCCCCTCCCGCTGCTTTCTTATTCTACCTCCCCTCCCCCTTGTCGCTCTCTCTCTCTCTCTCTGTTTATCGCGCGGTCGGTGCCTCGCGCTCCCTCGAGAGAATTTCAGAGGACAAAACGCGCACTGCGCATAAGCTGCCGCGATAACGGTATTGTCTTCCACGGTGATTCGAAGAGCCGTAGGAAACGTGCGGCCGTTCCTCGAGTAGGTATAATATACGCGCTCTTTGCGCGCCAAGTCCCACTTTGGTTGCTCTCGTCCGCGGTAGGCACGCGCACACCGACACGTATTACGCCGCCGCACGTACCTATATACACACCTCGACTCTTGCCGCTCACCGGCGGCCTGACCTGACGCATCGAACCAAACTACCTATATATACCGATAAAGCCGAAGCTGAGTTTTTTACCAGCCGCGGGCCGTCTACCGTATCGCAACGCGAGCCGAAGAGCCGATGCCACGGTTGCCGAGGCAGAATGTAAATTGCTCGCTGTAACAGCCGTAACAGGGTTATTTGGGTCAAAAGCGAGGAGCAGTTTCGGCCACCGCAATTGTCGTAATAATACTGCTATACCTTGACCTTTACCGCTCTCTCTCTCTCTCTCTCTCTCTCTCTGTGTTCGCAAGAGCGAGAGTACGTCATCGCGTAGACGAATGCTGCGCACCGCTCCGAGCACCGCACGAGAGAGCCACTCGTCTGCTATACGCAACAGCAGTCGGGACTCTTTCTCCCCTTTGTTTTTGTCCAGCTACCGGTGAGTTCGGCCGTAATGGAGCGTCGCGAGGAGCAGCCGCAATCGCTGCGAAAGAAGAGATCGTCGAAATCGGGAATCTGCAGAGAAGGCGAGAGAAAAACCGAGCTGGCCGGTGCTCGCGACGGTGGGCGAGTCGTGCTGGCGCGGAGTGTGGACGTGGAGTGCATCGGAGTGAGCCGCGGCTAAAATTAAAGACGCTGCACGATGACGTGACAGCAGCGCCTCGCTCTCGCTCGTTCGCGTTTAATTAAGTAAAGTACACCTTGCTCGCTCGTGTTGCAAAGTAAAGGCCGACCCTCTCCCCTCTTTACTCCTCTCTTCCTTCCTTCCTTCCCCCCCTGATGGCCGCGCAAGCTTGCAACTGCCTAATAGGCAACACTTTTTGTTTGTTAACCTATTTCAACTGTGAGCTCGCTTCATAATAATTAGGCGATTTATCTGCAAGGGTGGGGGGGTAACTCCGTGGCTACACGAGCTAACCTAGATTGGCTGCGTGTGGCCTCAAGTATTACGAGAAAGAATATTGATCGCGTAAAAGACACTAGTTTGATTTTCGGCGAGTTTTAATTGAAGATCCGCTGCAAATTGCGAGTGACATTGCTAGATCGTAGCTTCGCACAGTGTAGTGCGATCTTAAAAGCATTACTTTTACAAGGCTTCGGCAACATTATTTTGGTATTGACAAAGCATGAGCCAAGGCCATTTAAAAAAGAACGACCGAGAGAACACAGAAGATATAGCTTTCTTACATCATGTCGTCACATTTCCCAAATAAGCATATAGACGTAACAAAAATTACTTCTTTTAAACTGACATTATTTACTGCAGAACGATGATCGAGGATAGATTTCATTAATTTCATTATCTCTTCGAAGAAAGACTTTTATTATCTCTCAAAGAAAAAAAACAGACTGATATAATACGCTTTACTTCACTATTCCTCGTCCTGCAATAGAATGATGGTATGTGACCGATAACTGCGATCGTTGAATTTAGATCTTGACACATTAAATTAGAAATGAATGTGAAGAAATATTACGTAAATAAGAAATTTATAATCTCAAAAATAATATATAATTAATCATCAGGGTATTTATATGATTTCTGTTCATTGGGCAAAATGATTTGTAACACAAACAGTGAGTGCAGGGCCTTAAAACAAATGTTTTGATAAACTATAGTTATTGCAAATAAAGCTAATGTAAAACAAGGTGAAATGGCTTTGACTCTTGAAAACAACATTTCTACACATTTTCCTTGACGTTCGTTGCTCTTTTTGATCGATTAAATGGTTAGGTACAGGTTTGGCAAATAGATCGGAGAATCACCAGATTTGAATTATGAAATAAATGTTGATAGCAGCGTATGCCTTTGTATACAAGAGCAAAAGTGAGATTGTAGCGACATATACAAGTATATGAAAGAACATCGCCGTGAGATCGATGAAGGCTCTTAGTCTGTTTCCTGCTATGCGGCTCGGCTTTATCATCAGCGAATGAAAGAAAGGAAAGAGAGAGAAAAAAAAGAGTCGGAAAATCAATGCAACTGGAACACGGGCTTAATAGAACAATCAAGTCTACGAGGAAACAACATTTCTTCAGTTTTGCTTGCTCGCGACTTGCGGAAAAAAAACTTGGCCATAAATTTCTTATTTTTCAAATATCAATCAACAGACTATAATAGCACTTGTGGGACCAGCGCACTTATCGTTGTCGATGACGTATAGCAGCTATGCACAACGGAAAGGGATATAGCGAAAATATATCGGATGAAAATAATAAATACGCCGATAAGATAATGTGGAGCTGATAAAAGTGAAAATTCAATAGTCGGAGCCTCGCCTCGTGCTCTGGTATAATAAGAATTCATTTCACTGATCATACACAATGTATCGACCGAGTATATAACGATTAGTAGAGGCTCGATGATTGCTCTCAACTATAGATTAAATCTCAAAAATAAAAATAGATTTTAACAAACGGACGCCATTCTGTTTCAAGATTTGAAATGTTTTTCATGGATTGGATTCACTTCAAAGTAAACCTAATAGGTGGGTATATACGGTGTATATGCAAAGTCTTTGCCAAAGAAGAATTTCAATATTTTGTAGGCAGATTTTACGCCACATATGACAAAAGATATGATGAAAAAAAAAAGAAAGGTATTGCTGTATTGATTGTGGTAACACGACAGCCTTCAAGCCTACCTCTTGCAGCATTTCATTGTATGTCATAAGATTGTAATGTGACAAAATTAGTTGTATTTTTGTGTTGCGAAAAAGCGTAACTAGGTATATAGGTTCGGAAATACCTATAGTGGCGTATTAGTTTTTTTGCTGAGTAAAAAAATATGTATAAGAACGTTTCCGCAGCCGCATCACCGCACGCAAGTTAAACTTTATTCTTGCGCTCTTTTACGATTAGTTGAATTTTTCCTTTCCGACCGCTCGCACTTCTATTCGTCTTTGAAGAAGTTCCCGCGATTCGCGCACAACAATGCAGTTCGCCAACAACAAACCGCGGATAAACGATCGCTTTGCGCGGCAATAAAGTAAGAGAAAGATTTACGACCCGCTAGATCATCCATTTTGGAATCCCATGCGCGCAGGGTTTCTGGGCCGATTCGGACCTCGTGTTACATCGCCGCCCGCCGCGCATTGCGTTCTCTTTTCATGTGAAATAGCATATTTTATATCGCAAGGACCTGGAATCCGAAAAATATTAGTCTGCATGATATAAAGTGTGCTCGCTCTACTTATAGTCGCTATACCTAAGTATACTTTAGTTACTGCACGATATGGCTGGTTCGCGAGCACGAGCGCGCACGCAACCGAGACGCAACTTTTCTTTCTTTCTTTCTTTCTTTCTTTCCTGCAGTTCTCCTCTCGCAGTTCTCGCGAAGTAGCGGAGCGGCCTGTGCAGTATATGCGGAGACGTACAGTATGTGCCTATACTGTAAGTTCAAATATTGACCTGACCTTAATCACGCGTTGCACGATAGACGATACACCAGAGGCAAATGGAGATGAAAAAGGAACAAAAAAAAGTAGGAGAGAAAAAGAAAGGGAGAGGAAATTGCGTATTTTGGATTTTCCTTGTTTATAGTTCAGACTTACCTTCTTTTAAATAAGAAAGCCGTTAAACAATGTGACAAGGCTGGTTTCTCCTCGGACATAATTATTGCACACATTACACTTTTTTTTTTCTTTAATCGGGGGATACGTTCAACAATAACAACAAAACAACAACAACAACAATCGAGGGGGGACGAAACGTTGCGGTCAAGTAGAGGTTTATTTAAATCGTTCGTGATGACAATCGTGATTCCAATTATATTTATCAAACGCAATCAAGGAGACTTGGTTATTACGAGACTTGTTTTTTGATACGTACAATAAAGGTGGATTATATTTTTGTCTAAAATTTCCGATTTCACACGAGCGATTTCTCCGTTGCTTGTGAAACGAAAGCAGTATAGCCGCCGAGGTAGCGGGGCGGGGGGAACTTGCGGGGCAGAGAGCGAGGATTACATCAACTATAAGACTTTCTAACGAAAAGCGAATTACTGGAGTGAAAAAGAAATCGTAGTGGGACGCGGGCGCGGGCGGAGAGATGGACGGATAGCGGGCGAGAGAGCGGAGGGCTGCTGCAGCCGCTGGGAGCTAGTACAGGGAGAAAGGACTAGATGAAGATGAAGACGAAGAGCAGGGGACGCTACAGCATGTCGGTCTCGGAGCCGGCCCTCGCACCGCGTGCACGCGTGCACTCGTAACGTCTATGCAGTGGATGGGGCGCGCGCGAGACACGAGACTCGAGGCTGATGCATTTACCGGCCGTACCGCTTTGGACATCCGACATCCGGGGCTAATGCGATCGAGTCGTCGAGGCGGCCGCGGCTGCGACGACGGGGACGGGGACGGGGACCGAGGGGGACCGAGGGGGACCGAGGGACAAAGTGGCCGATGACGACTGACCTGCAGAAGCACGTGACGGTGTCCTCAACATCGACGGAGAGGGAGGCGTCGATGGCCGAGTACTTGAAGAACTTTCTACTTCCCAAGCCGAACATGGCCGCGGCTCGGCTCCCGCCGCCGCCCCTCCTCTCCCTGGGGCCCCTGCGTGGCTGGCATCCAGCGGACCGGCTGCGCAGAGCCAGCGAAAGGCAGGGAGAGAGAAGGAGAGAGCAGGAGTAGAGTGATCGGGGCCCCGCGCGATGAAGCAGTCAGAGAGAGAGAGAGAGGAGAGCCTGCTCAGAGGGGCAACGAGCGCTCGGGACCGCTCGACTGCTCGCGAATCCGCTCGGCTGACTACTGCGCTTTCTAATCTACCTGTTACGGAGCTGGGGAGGGGGCTATATTATATCGCGGCCTCTTATCCGCCTTTTGTCCGGCTCTTATCGGTGTGCGGGTGGCCGCGCGGTAGGGGAACGCCGCGGAGCCGTGGGAATGGAGGCGCGAGGGGCCCTAAAGGGTTAGGCGCGTCTAGCGGCCGCGGATTCACGTGGCAGTCGTCGACGGCGGCGGCGGCGGCGGCGGCGGCGGTAGCGGTAGCGGCAGCGACAACGGCGGTACGGGCACCGTGTGCGCGCGCGGTAACGCGGAGAACACTGACTGATTGCCTGCACCGCCAGCCGCGGCGTCGGCGTTCTCCAGTCTGACGGGCCTCCCCTCCACCTACGCCTTTACGCTCTCTCTCTCTCCCTCTCTTTCTCACTCTCCAGCTGCTTCCGACGCGGCGATCGCGCAGGGCTTCCCTCAGCTCCCCGAGGCCGTTCCGCGAGCTCTGCCGCGTGCAGGCTCTCCGGCCAGCCCGAGTCCCAAGGTTCCTCGGGCCCCGGGGAGGGACGAGGGACGCCGCCGGAAACGCCGTCTGACGAGCATGACCCTAGCGGCGGCGGCCGGTTCAGCCGATAAAGCCGCTTTCCTCTTAGCTATAGATACCAACTAATTCGATTTACCTAGCTCGACGAGGCTTCGCGGGCTTGGTCGAACAAGTTGTATAGGTTCCTGCTCGACGACACGCATGCGCTGGAGGTCCTCGCGCGAGGCTCTTCCTCTGGAGCAACATCGCGGCTCGAGAGAGAGAGAGAGAGAGAGAGAGAGAGAGAGCGAGAGAGAGAGAGAGAGCAGGAGGGGAACGTACCGCACGTGCGCCTCCGATGGCAACTCGTCCCCGCGCGCGACCCGAAAGCCTCCCTGCGCGCGCGGCGGCGGCAGCATTATTTTTGGCGGCAGTGCGAATAGTGTGATTCACGCTGGCTGACTCATCGCCCTGATGCATCGGCATCGCTCGGTCGCTCTTGCGCGCGCGTGCCCCGACGACGGAGCGGCCGCGCTCGTATAAGTAGCCGGATGATAGGCTCCGATCTCTCGACGAGAAGCGGCGCTCCTGCCGGCCCCTCATGCACGCTGCTCGCTCATTGTTCTTGGCGATGGGCCGTCGAGTTTTTCCAACTTGTTCGAGTTGCTACGACAATGCTGTTGACTCGTTCGCTTTTTGCTATTGGCTCCGTGCGCAATGGCGCCACTTTCTACGTGGTTAAATCGGATGTATCGAGAAGTTTATGATTTTTCCGTGGCGCTACTTTCTACGTGGTTGTATGGGAATGCATACAAGAAGTTCACGATTTGGCGACAATACTCACGGAGACAATAGGTAGTTGATTAAACATTGCGCAGGTCACGCACTTTTCATACGTGTGTGTTGTGCAACGAAACGTAATGGAAAATAAAACTAAACCCAAATTTAGTAAAGAATAAGCAGTCAGCTTTAATTTTTTCGTTGCACTCAAGGAAACGATTGCAAACTTCAAAATCGCTTTTTACGCGCTAACCAATAGTCTTAGAGATATTAGATATGGCACCGCGGGGTAGCACGCTCTACAAGCTGACCTAAGCTTTTCCATTACAGTCGTTTTCCGGTAGACAAGGTTTTCCCACTCAATCTTTGTAATAAATAGATAAAGAAGCTAATATCTACATCGATATTCTCTGCGTGTATTATATATAAACGAGTTAGAGTGATAATAATCCAAGTACTAGGGAGATACAAAAAAACGATTAGATGGTACATAAATCGTTATACTTATAGGTAATACAAAAACACGATTAATTCATCCAGTTTTAGGAAAAAGTTATAAAGTATTAAAACAAGCTCAGATTACAATGAGATAATTTTATTCGATAATTTGACATTGTAACCGTCGAAGGTACAGTTAAGAGATCTTGTAAATAATAAAGTATATTGCCCTAACTCAATTTGCTCATAAGGACTGTCTAATTTGTAGTTCGGACAGATTAATTTTTTTTTTTTTTTTCTAACATAAGCAACGAACTCAATATTTACTTTATTCTTGCGCCATCTACTAGAATATGCCTTAACATTTCAAAACTAAATATAGCATAATTAGGCGTATAAATAGGCAAATTGCTTAGAATAATTTTTCGATAAAAGAACATAAATAAATCGATATACCGTTTTTAAATGAAGCAGCAATGTCTACTGATCTTTATTCAATCAACTTGATAATTATACATAAATAAAAAAATCCTGATTTATATTTTGGAATAAAATGTATATTTTATTTGAATATAAAACAGGCATTAATCAACAATGCAAGTTATTATTAATTAACCCTTTAACTCCCATAAGGTTTTGGTCAATAGCACAAATAATATCTATATGGTTTTAGTGGTTTCGACCATCGCTGAATCCAAATCTGCCATCAGTTTTGCAAAATTAATTTGTTTAAACAATTTGTTTAAACAAATT
>UELU01120577.1:6978-17151 GCA_900490025.1 Megastigmus dorsalis | reverse complement strand
GACGAAGGCATATACATTTAAAGGGCTGCGCAGACACGCAGAGAATGACGGAATCATAAGTGCGGGGCGGGATATCATAAGGTACAGGGCCGCGTGACGGTGGAATCGCGTCACGGATCGGCGACGATGCTCAGCTCTCTCTCTCTCTCTCTCTCTCTCTCCTGTCGTCTGGCGAAATCCCGAACCTCAGCTTCACGCACACACAAGCGCGTACACACACACAGGAAGTACATAGTCGACGACCAAGATACGGTAGAGTGAGTGAGAGTGAGTGAGAGAGAGAGAGAGAGAGAGAGAGAGAGAGAGAGAGAGAGAGGCGAGGGCGAGGCAAGGACCATTTATGAGCATGGAAGCGCATCGGGCTGCCATGTCACGATTCCGGTGTATGCGCGAAAAGCCGTAAATGTCGGCCTCTCCAACAAGTATATCCATTAAACTGGTTAGCGGCGCATATACCCACGACCTGTGCGTATGTGTGTGTGTGAGAGAGAGAGAGAGGAGGAAGGCACGAGCACATGGACGAACGAATGTTAAAAAATATCACTCTTTTGCGGTGCGCGCGTGCCGACGTTTTTCGATATAAAATGGCCCTTGGGAAATTTAATTTTATCGCTTGTCGTCCGTTCTCTAGCTATACGTATATAGGTACAAACTATACTGGTACTATGTGTGTACTTGTGCAATAAAATAGCAAAAAAATATATATCGAGAAGTGAAGTAGTATATATATTTTGAGGGGCTCATAGACTGGAATCGCGTGCAATCGAATTTATAGTATGTTTTTGTTTTTATTTATTTTCTCTCTCTCTCTCTCTCTCTCTCTCTCTCTCTCTCTCTCTATCTTTCATTTTCTGTTGTTCCAATCGAGGAATTGATCGCCAGATACTTGAATTGACGCTTCTGGTTCCGATTTCACATTTAGTTTGCGCGTGCGTAGATATTACGGAAAAGTTAAAATTGCATAGCATCGGAATATAAAAATATCGTAGTGTTAATCGAGTTAATGACGACGTGTAACTCTTTAATAGAAATGTTTTTAATGCTTTGGATAATTATTTTTATTACTTTCGCTCGGCTTGATGATAAAAATTAATTATAATATTATCATATTTATAGTCTACAAGATGTGATTTTTAAAATTGATATCCATGTATTCGTGTATACAGTGTGTTTTATTATTGGTATCGTTACACGACTGATCTTATATGTGATTAAATTGACTTTTATGTATAATTCAAGCTTTATTCGCAATACAATCTCTGCATAATTAATTTTTCAGTCGTTAAATTGAGTGTAAAAATTTTAATGTCATAATTAAAATTTGTATTCCATTAACAAAGATAATAAAATCAATTTTTATCTTTATTAAAGATACAATTGAATCTTTGCAAATATCCAAAAAAAACTTATTTAATTTATAAGATACTTAAAATAAAACATAAACGTTTTGTTAGTACTTTTCTAACCCTCGTTTACAGCTGCGACAATCAAAAAAATAACTCCAGCTCGCAACCAGTTGAATTAACAATATTCTCCTTAACATTTCTTTTCTAGCAGCCTGATAAAAATCATCAGTTTGTTTATTGACAGTTCCAAATATAAATGCATTCCCTACTGTTATCTCGCAAGACCTGATGAAAATTGTAAATAAGAAAATAGAATTACACGGTCGAAAGAGAGAGAGAAAGAGAGAGAGAGAGAGAGGGACGGGGGCGAAGTATGGTACGTGAGTATTTACAGAAACTCGTGATTTCTTTTCCCGTTCCTCGAAAAGCTCGCGAGAGCGGACAAAATTTTTCCAACGTTTGCCAACCGGGACAGCAGCCAGTGCAATGTACGCGGCCTGAAGCTTCGGTAAGAGAAATAAATACTCTTCCGCTTGCCTTCTCTCTCTCCCCCTCTCTCTCTCTCTCTCTCTCTCTCTCTCTCTCTCCCTTTTCGCATCGTAGTAAATAAGTTCGCTTCATGCGCGAAAATATCAACAATCTGTACGCTTAATTTCATTGGAACGTTCCCATGGGTGAAGGCGCGCGCTTCCTCTCTCACTCTCTCTCGCTCTCACTCTCTCGCACCCTACTGCATTTAAGAATTGAATTATGCCGTTATCGGCATTGCTTTTGGAATTTCCGGGATAGAAAGTATATCGGCTTCGTGTTTATTGGGGAATCGGGGGATAACGGAAATTGTATGCATTATTCAGATCACGAAATGATATCGGCATTCTTCGTTAATGCTGACGTTATCGCTAATTACTTCGATAAAGAACAATGTTACGAGAATAGATGATTTTTTTCTGCGGGGTATACGCTATCCGAGATATACGTCGGATATGCGATACCGAGAATGATAACATTACTGAAACAAATAATTAATTGTGAAATAAATCTTGAAAATTGGTAGACTCGAGTACAATAAGGAGTATCGAAATAATATGGCTAGAGGTCTGACCATATTTATACAATGACTACTTATCGAATATCTGATTTATTCTTATTATAGCCATTACTGTAATATTTTACTGATTTCCAATCAAAGATCAACTAATTAAATAAACCATTATACGTTTTACCAAAAAATTTAAATACTTCCCGAATCTTATGACGTGATAGGAAAGTTTTAATGGCCGTGCGCACACCAATTTCACTGATTTCAGCTGCACGACACCAAAGTACTTCGTTCAGTGCGAAATATCACGCGTCCCAGCGACGCCTCGCTTTGAAAATCCAAAATCTCCTTCCCCCCCCCCCCCCCCCCACCCCCAAAACTCGCCTAAAATACGTAAATTCAATTCACTCGGCCCCGAAATCTCGGTCCGATTCCTACATCAACACACATATACACACACTTCTCGAGTAAAGTCTGGCACTCTAGAATTTCTGGAAAATGCTTTTCCGCATATGCACAGAATTAACTGGCGAATAGGAGCATAAGCGAGGCGAGTAGCGGCGCAAGGCTGAAAACTAATTTCGAAGGCGCGCGAGAAGTGTAAGGTCCTTTCGCCTGACACTCTCTCCTTTTACCATAATATGCAGATGGGATAGAGGCGGCGCGCGAAACGCCAGCAGCAAGGACTTCACCTTTTAATTGGCGGTATTAATTTCCATCGCTGCCTAGACATCGAGTGTAGCGAACGCTTAGACATAAAGAAGGCGTCGAGCCTCGTGACGCGCAGGTTGACTGCTGAGCGAACCGGAAGAAATGAAACGTCACCGCCGACGCTACGTTCATCAATGGCTGATTGCGTGGAGAATATCGGAGGGAAGAATGCGTCTGAGGTGCTGCTTGTATGGAAATACTGCGCGCTTCTGACATTGTTTATTTTCACAAGTAAAAGTGCAACTGTTTGCGAATACGCGGGCGTTCGGTATTGTTCAATGGACTGTTTTTCTTTTTGGCTACGCTTATTTGTGCTCGAGGCTTTTGTAATGAGGTTTCGAGAGCTCGGCTTGATTGAAATTGGATCGTGATCGATTGTTCGGAAAAAGAAAAATAGCTCGTTAATTGTGAATGAAGTCGAATCAAACGTAATGGTAGGAAATGAGCTTTGTCCACTTAGTGCTTGTTTACGGTGCTGCAAAATAGAGTTGGAAGGCTTTCATTTATTTGGTTAATCGTTAAACATTTATTGCTCGAATAATTCAATTTGCTTCTTATCATCGGTATAACAATTCCATTTTTAGCTACAGGAAAATTAAATAATAATTGGCAATATTTCTGCATTGTGCGCAACTAATAGGTATTACTAAAATATTAATTTTACTTCTTTCTTTTCTTTTAGTTATTATTAGTATACGTCCTTTTTAAAGTTTAAAGAATTCATTTTTAATAAATAATCGATCGACCGTTCTTGAATAACTAAACTTACAAGTTTACTAGCTAACCAAGCTTATAAAGCTTTTTTTACTCTAAGTAATGTTTAATTCGTGCTCTTATAGGAGGTCACCTTTGGCGTTGTCTTTGCCATCTATTATACAGAGTCTTTGCATTATAAAGATTAATTATTAAGCAAGCTAAACTTTATTAAATTACTTGATTATTAAAATGTTCTATTTACACATTTTACTTTCAATTAATGATTGAATAAGCTCAGCTTTTATGAATAAAGAAGCACCTTGCATAAAATAAAAAAGGAAGCAATAAGCCGTAATTCCGCTAAATGAATAAGATTCTGTCGAACAAAAAAAAAAGCGTTTAAAGGAGACCATAAAAATGTCGCTGTTCCCAGTCCCCCGAGAGCATGCGCCGCAGATTTATGCGAAATAAAGTGTGCGTGAAGAAGGTTATACTCGCTCACCCGGTGCGCGACGGCTAAAAACCATTAAATCGCATCAAATAATCGAGCATAAGTGCATCGGCAGCTGGCACTTTCAGTCTCGCTCGCATCGCTCGCGCACCCGCGCGTTTCACGCTACATCTAAAATCGCGTTATTAAAATTTTCGTAAAAGCCGCCCCCCTTGGCTCCGGGGGAGAAGGGATAGAGAGTCTAGTGCTTGCTCGTATTGTTATTCAAATAGGGATATTAAAATTCACCGATGTCGAACGGACGGCTCTCAAGCGCTCTTACCTTAACCCATAAAAGCAAAACAGGAACATAGAGGAGGAGGGAAGATGGAGAGAGAGAGAGACGAGAGGAGACTTTTTTATATGTAAGAAGCAAGGATGGAGAGAGAGAAAGACGCCTTGTCGAGCGCGCTCGATCATCAGAATATGTTCGCGCGCCCGGAGTGCGCCGCTATAAGCGAAGACTCTGGGAGACAAAGTTAAATTATAGCAGTGCACGTATATATCGCGCGCGAGAGACGAAAATTGCTGCACTTTGTATCAATTTGCTCTCTGATGCAGAGTTTATTATTTAAAAAAAAAAGAAGATAAAACATGGGAGAAAAGATGTTGAGCTAAGTCTTGGAGAAATTTACTTGATTTTCGTACGAGTTGAACATATTTCATTAATGGTGGCTAAAAAGATTGTTGCGTTTGCGAATATGATTTTCAAGTCTGAGTAGATTGGCCTGATATTACTGAAAATTGTATTTCTCAGTCTAAGCGCACTAATAGTTCGGAAGTCTTGCATGAAAAAAAATTCGCGAGCTAATTGGGTCCATCCTCTCTCCACCCGCTATAGATATTCCGTAGCGCTGAACGTTAACGCATCCATAAACGATATTACTCACGGTGTATAATATACGGCAAGCGAGCCACTCGCGAGAGTCAGCCAGTCGCCAGTGTCAGAATCTGCGCTACGTACACACTATATACGCATCGGTGCCACTTGTGCGCGGGTAGTTTGGCTCGAGGGACGGACAGACACAGAGAGAGAGATAGAGAGAGAGAGAGAGTAAGAGAGGAAGTGAGCGCTTAACAGAGCGGAGAAGATCTCGTTTGCCACGCGATGATTCGACATGGCTTGTGCTTGGCGCCACGATGACACAAAAAGGGGATGAACGTACGCTGTACTTTTTTTTTCTTTTCCACTTATCGAATCAATAATGTTGGCAACGGAATTGGTCCAATTTTTGGTATTTATATGAATTCTTATTTTAAATGCCGGGGATAGATTTTTTTGCTTGCACCTGAAGAGTAGCAATAATAAAGAAGTGTGGTCTGTAGTTGCTGTTTAGGGGATTTGAGAATATTTGTGAATTTTTCGATTGTTGGTAGAGCTCGGAGACTCGATTTATCCCTGCGATAGTTTGTCAAAGTATGATGATTATTTTTACCCGGTTAATTACTTTTAATCGCACAAGACTAGCGACTGAAAAGCACAGGAATTTCGTTTTCCGAATTAGAAAAGTTCTTACATTGTTCAATTACTGCACTTTAATATTAAAACGTTCAATGGAGTATATTGCGCAAAATCTAGTTAATTTTACAGTTTAATTGAATGGAATGTATTTATCTACTCGCAATTGTTAACCCGACTGCAGCTTAAATATACACATAGTTAGGCAAATATGGAATGACGCGCGAAGCTACAGAAATAATCAGTCTGAAAACTTTTTCAAGTTTCACGCGAAACACGAGAATAGCTTTGGACCGGTATATAAATTTCAAGCCTATCACTTATACAAAAGAGATCGGCAAGACTCTGCTGTTCAAATATTTGTTACCTCAACAATCTCCGACGTCATCTATTTTTACTACATTTTCCAAATCTTCCAAGTTTAAACTTAAGAAAGTTTGCTAATGCTAAATATTTCTCTCCTCAAGTTTTCAAAATAGTTGCAACAAGATGTCTATTCAGTATCATAACATATTTAGCAAAAAATTATCTTTTTAAACAATCAAGAATCAAGAAATGGAAAGTTAATAAGTTTGATGATTTCAATTATAGAGAAGTTTCATCACCGCAAACAAAACAAGTAATCGTCTAAAAATACACACCGTGGATCATTCAGAATTTTTCAATCCGCCCCGTTCTCCCACAATCTTCCCTCCCCAGTCGTACATAATTTTCCAAGTATAGCCCGCAAGAACGAGGGAAGTGCGGCGCACACCTTACGCGTCTCTCTCTCTCTCTCTCTCTCGGTAATTATTTTTTCCCTTTTTAATTAACCGTAGAGATTCACATATAAATTCCGCTTCATATGAACCGTATATAAGACTCTTAAACGAGAGTTTACGGCCGAAGGTTAAGGGCTGAAGTTACTTATGAAACTTTTGCGAGGCATAAAGAGCGTAAGCTGAAATCCCACACTCGACGCGCCCGACGAGTGGCGCGTAAGCAGCAGCAGCAGCAGCAGTAGCAGCCGAGCGTCGGCGTCAAAGTGCAACGAGTAGTAGAGTTAGCTAGCGAGAGGCTGGCTGGCTGCTCCAGAGCGCGAAAAGCTAAAGATGCCGTATAAAATGCGCACACACGCCTCCTGCGTCGTTGGAGTTTTTCATGCACGAGCTTTTTGCATTTCGCCTGCTAGCGCGGTTGCCTCGGCGGCAGACATTCGGTAATATTTTCGAATGCTTCTGCGGCAAAAGGTGGGACGCGTTTAGGTAGGGGGAAGTGGGGGAATGGGGGAGCGAGGAAAATGTCACGCTCTTTGCGCGCGTACGTCCTTGGCGTATCGGAATGTATCTGAGTTACTTTTTCGAATTTTCGCGTGCTTTTCACCGCGAGTTTGCTCCGGTAAATCTTTCGTAACTCTGCCGTTGTATGCGCGAAAAATCTGTTCGACTATCCGTGACCATTACGCAAATTAACTTTTAATCATATTTTCTTGCGCAACTCACTTTAGTTTTATACCTTTATTCGAGAATCAGTGTTCAATATTACGATTATTAATATTAAATCCAACGGCTTGATATTCTTCCGCGTGAATCCACTGTGAAACTATACTTTCAATCCCCCAGCAACAGAATTCAATACGCTGCACCAGAAAGAATTTCTCTAGTATCAACAGAACTCTTACAAAAGCCAACAACACAAACGGCGCGCGCCATGCGGGAAAATCAAAATCCCTTTCGAGAATCTACTCCGCAGCTTTCGTTCCTTCTCGAATTCCATTAAAAAAAACGCTCGAAAAAGTCGGGATAACCACTCAGCCGAGCCGAGCTGCAGGGACGCAATAAGCGAAACAATCGGCGCTGAAGGATTGAGCCGCGGGAGAACGAACCCTTCTCCTCGCAATCTCCGGGACTAAAATTCGTTGGAAATAGCCGACACACTCGTCCATCGCCACACAAAGAAAATCTCCTCTCTTTCTCTCTCGACGCAAGCGCGAGAGAGCGAGTGTCGGGAAAAGATAACGGGGATGAATTTTTCGAGGCATCGTCCGCGCGTAATCGTGACACCAAAAAGGCCTCTCGACGTCACTGCTCGCTAGGGCCGTTATATTATTATTAATATGCGCGTAGCTGTGGATTAACGAAGCTCCAGCTGTTTGCTTTGATGTGCCGCGCCTACCGTACAGCGAATGCAATTTTAGGAAAAGAAAAAGGGAGCCGGCTCTCAAAAAGATATGACCCCGTCGTGCTTTGAGCGACGAAAGGGCTCTTATGCATGTGTGGCTGTGTCTGTACTCGAGCGCCTAGCGCGTGTGGCTGTGGATATATGTTTAAACCGGGGAATAATTATGTAAGACCCAATGGAGTTGGTTTATGAGTCGGGAGCGAGCGAGAGAGCCTGTTCACGATTTCAATTTAAAGTTTTGCCTGCGTCTGGGCTTTGGCCCGCCGTCTCCAATTCTTAATCGTGCAATTAAATGCTTATATAAATATTAAAACCAGTTCATTTCCATCTGGCGCTTTAGACTTTAATGTACAATTGATAACATTTATGTGTGGAGAGAAGAATTTTGTTGTACACGTACACTGCCAAGGAATGTCTGAAGTTTGTTCCACGTGGAAATTGTTGCGTACCAGGCATAAGACCGTGGTAGTACGGAATCGTCTCGGTTTAAGAGACGTGTGTCTTGAAGTAAGTCGTAAGACAAAGAATGCCCTGAATTTAAGACTGATTGTGCACGTAATTCGTTCCGCTATACTTAATCTCAAAATGTTCTCGCTTCTTTACGTTTATTTACTTCCTTGTCTTTGCGTTCGTCAAAATAAGTATCGTTCAGTTGTGAAAGCTTCGTTTTCCGAATAAATATCTTTGATAATTACATTTCTAAGTAAAAAAAAACAATATTTAGTCAATAATGGAAATTATTGAAACTACCGTTGGGGACATAGAATGTTTTGAAAACAATTAAAATAATGCTGTGACTATATTTATATGTATTATATACACATACATAGGTATAACTCATGAACTCACAGACATGTTCGGATGCGGATACACGAGGCGGCGAGAAAAAGTGGTAGCCGCAATCTCGAGACCTTTTTCGCATTAAAGTGGAGATGAAGTGGGAGAAAAGGGGCGGTCGATAAAGGACTCGCTCGAGAAAGAGAGATGAAAAGGAAAAGTAGCCTCGCGCGTGAAGTGACCATGAAAAACGAAGAGAGCTATGGTAGGCAATTAAGCGCCAAAGGGGACGCGCGCAAATCTCGGCACCACACACACGTACACGGGAATCGCATTGGTTATATTGAGATGCGTTCATAAGGGACTTTGAGGAATTCTGCGCGAGACTTTGATGTCGCAGCAGCAAGACGATCCACTCTAAAGTTTCATTCCGAACTGGCTACACGAGGGATTGAACTTTGCGGGTCAACCGTAACCTGTAGGACGTTTATTTTGAAACCGCGTTGGAAATAGATCGGATCGATATAAAGGTATGTTTTTACATTAAATATATTCGCATGTTACTTAACCAGTTGCTTCGAGTATTTCCTAGATGTTTACTCATTGTATGCTAGAATTTAAAAAGCTGTTTTAAATGGTAATCGGTTATAAAGTAACTAGCTTTTCATGAAGAGATGTAATAAATTGTTTTAATGCGGAGAAGCAGAATGTTAATCATTTGAACTCCGATTGAAAAATGTATTCATAACTTGACGAGTACAAGTGCTTTTAATTATGTTCCCTTTATCCGGCGGTGGGTTAAACGACCTCGTAAATAACTTCTACCATGACATTTAAAGTAACTTATTAATGTTCTTTTCTATATGCGGCTATTTGCACATTCACTTAGAGTTTGCAGGTGGTAAATATACATGAATTCAAAGGCCGTGTAAAAAAGGAAGCGAGCCAGACGAGATTCATATATTTCTACTAATTGGTAGAACGTAAATTTAATTTGAATCGAACTTACTCTGCAGTCTTTCCCGGGCACTGAATAAATAATTTAATAATTTATGTTTATTAATAATACGTACGAATGTGACAATAATTTATTTAGGAAAATGATATTACCACGGTTTAATTATGTAGAGTTTAATATCAATTATTGCAGAAGTGTAATTCTTGTCTACGCGGGGACGCACTATAATAATTTTAACAATAGCACGTGTTTAAATAACGAAATAATAATAATCAAGTTGTGAACTGATTTTGGAACAATACGAGGACGTTTATTATTGTACATTTAAATATTATTTATTTAGAAGTCGAATTGCCTCAACGCCATTAATGTTTTAAAATCTTGTTACCAAGCAAATAATAATAAGTAAGTGAATTATGAAAAATTATTTTCGAGTTAAACAGATTTTTTTTATCTCGGAAATACCGGATCTTTTAAAAGTAAAATATTAAATTCTCTTGCAAAAAAAATTATTTTGCTTATATATTATATAAATTA
>UELU01120564.1:19378-31920 GCA_900490025.1 Megastigmus dorsalis | reverse complement strand
ATTTTTATGCGTATCTATTCCTTTTTGAGTCTAGTATAACATACTAGTTTTTCAAAAAATTTTAGGCAAAACTCAATTCATATTACAGGAATACCTGTCCATATTTCATGCTCAGCCTATGTTTCCCACGTTAAAAGTCGAAACATTGACTTCGAATAGTTCAAATTTTAATACCGCTACCCCTATTTATTATTGCATAAATGAATAAAGGGTAACTTTATTAACTTATATACAAAGTTATAGAAATAGTTAGGCAAAGTCGATTTTCAAGAGAACGTCCTTAAAGGTCCGAATGATGTAACCTTAAATCATTGTTATTGCGCAGAATTGGCATTCGCGGCATTCAGCACACGTTGTTTCGATTCAACGAAAACCCTTTTCCTTTTTTTGTTTGTATCAAATACAATATTGACAATGATAAAAATTGAAAACGGATAACAATCACGTTTTTGCGTTGTAGTCCAGTGGTAAGTATGATAATAGTATTAGAGAAAAAAAACGTTTTTTTTAACGTAGAATTTTTCGTTCGTGAACTACTTAGCTGTTTTCATAAGTAAATTAATTTAAATAAATAGAAAGAAAAAGCTCTTTGAAACAAAACAAATCGCTGAATACGAAGGCGAAGTAATCAATGTCCAGTACAGAGGAAAGATTTGAATGCAGCATAATTGAAGGTTATACATTAGCTCTTCATTCATGTCCGTACTGAATAACCGACTGCTCAAGTGTCGGCAGCGGGTGATCGATGAAAAGACTGGTTGACAAAGCCCGTCAGTCATTTTGACGAATTCAGTTGTATCTGGACTCTGTTGGAAATATACTGTAAACAGCTGTCAGCTATAATCAAATGAATATCAGTTACCGGGGATTTTCGTGAAATATATATATATAGACTTGATTGTGCAATCATTCCCTACAGTCGAGTTGATAAATGAATAGGTATAGGTATGTTCTTTTTCTGTTTTGAACGCAGTGTAATCAGTGTTTGGTCAGACGCGAACAGCTTGATTCGCTAAAAAAAAAAACTTTAATAGAGCACGCGCGTGAGAAATCAAGAGAATTATACCGGAGTGAATTTACATTCAAATGTAGTTTGGTTCGAGACTTGAGAAGGGAAAAAAGCTCTCGCGAGAGCTTAGTGCTAAAGGTTCGCCTAAAGAAAAACACAGAGACCCGATTGTCGGCGAAGGTTAGGGACGTTTGCGGACAATCAGAGGACGTCCATTTATTCGGCAAACAAGACTCGCCGCCGACAACTGGAAAATTCTATAAAACTTGCTACAATAGTGACTAGATGATAAGCCAACTCCTTCACTTTCTTACATTAGATAAACAATGGGAACAATGTGTTTTTGGATTTTCACTTTTCTCCCGTTCATAATGTAAGCGAAAGATTAAAAAAGAAAAAAAAATGGAAATCGTAGTGAAAACCCTTTATTTTTCTCGCCCGCTGATGAATATTGAATGCGATAAAAGTTTGAAACGAAAAAACAAACATCCACTTTCAAATCTAACGCCCTCGGAATACACTAGGGAGAAACTACACCGAAATTCTAGATAAAAAAAATAGTTTCATACCCGCGTCATTTCGTTTATGAGAGCTTGGATTAAAAAAAAAATGTACAAAAACCATCCCCTTTAGAAAAGCACATTATTTTTCGCGGCAGCTTAATGAGTACAGCGATTAAAGTCCCCTAAAAAACAGTCGCGGTAGCGCAATAAAAGCGTCCGATTTTTACGAGAGAGTCATAAAGAATAAAGCTAATTGAAAAAAAACAAAAAAAACCCGTCGCACTCGCCATTGCGAAACCATATTTTTATCAGTCAGAACAAAAAGAATGTATATATATATGTTTGTATGCACGTAGCGGAGCCACCCACGCAACAAGTTCATTAAAAATTCAGGATTGAAAATTCAAAAGCTGTCCGCGCGAAGCTAGTCGTTTGCGCTATATACGTCCTACACACCGGGGAGAGAGAAAAGAAAAACCAACAAGCTGCAGAAAGAGAACAAGAGAAGAGAACTTTCGACCCTTGGCTCTCGTCTATTTCCTACACCTTTTTCTCATCGTCGCCCAGCTTGCGGAACCATTTATGCGTCGCGGAGGAAAGAAAGTCTCTCTCTCTCTCTCTCTCTCTCTCTCTCTCTCTCTATCTCGCCTCTATCGTAATACCCCCCGGACGCGCGTGTCTTAATAAAACGCTATGAGAAAACGAAATTGGTATGCGGCTCGCGGGAGTTCCGTCCGTGTCATTTTGTGTCTGGGTGTGAGTATATGAGCGGCTTCTCGACGAGGTATTAGAAGTATTATCTCGCACGAGTTGCACCAGTTAAACTTTCCCCGGGTATATATAATCAAGCGCGCGAGTTTCGGGACGTCCCTCTACTACCGCTACTCCTTCATTATATCCAACCTGCGAATGATTTGCATTCGGGTGATGCCGTCTTACTGATTTATTCCATTCGTCACGAGCGCCACCGGTTATATTGTCCCGGCGTTTCCTAGACTCGGGCATATTGTACGAATTCGTTTCAAGCCGGCTGGTATCGGATTTTCTTTTCGGCGAGCTAATGATTTAGAGGACTGTCCTCTTCCTCTCTGGCTTTATTCAAAGTGAAATTCTGTATTAATTGAGCAATAATTCATTCTAGAATCTCTGATTTAGTTTGAAAAAACAAAAAAAAAACAAACAGTTGGAGAATACAATTTTCCTCGAATAAACATATACCCCGCTAAATATAATTTATTCCGATAGAATATTTCCACCCAACCACTGCGATTCACGCAAATAATCGAGAAAATACGCGATTCACGATTAATCGCCCAACACCGACGTATCGCAAACTTATTTTATTTCCGCCAAGGGAGAAGTTTTTCCTCGTTCTGTATAACTTTTGACTGGTATACACAGAGTATACCAACGCGTTTATAAATAGAAAAAAATTGTCGCGTACACGTAGAGGGTATATATATATATATATATACAAGCGCGCGAGTCCGTGACGTCGGGACGATGCAGCTCGAACCTCCAACGTAAAGTATACGCGCTCCACTCGTTTAACATGCATCAACCGTCTGACTCGAGCCTGAGCCTTACTACTTGTACACCAAGCGCTGGCTATATACATAGGTATGTATAATATATATATATATATATACTGCGGGTGCGCTGGACTATTTAGTTATGCTCTAAACGCAGCCACCGGTAATTTAGGACTTGTACTCTCTTCGCTCGAAGGAGGAGGAACGATTCACCGTCCTCTCTCGCGGACGATCTCCCTCATCAAGAAAATTACGAAATCTTGACGGTGCACTTTTCAAGAACAGGACGTGTATAAACGTCGAGCGCTTAATCATAGCACTTTCGACCGTTTGAGCATTTCTATCCCTGCAGTTTCTGGCTGATGGCAATTTTCATGAATTGTCGCTTCTATCCGAATTTAAAATGTGTAGAGATTGGTAGGAAAATCAACCAAGTTTCATGTTAATATATATGAATTGTAAATAATCAAAATTCACCACCTGCACGAGTATGATAAATAACGGAAAGTTAGCAGCGTCATCGGTCGCGTTCCAGCGCTTTGAAAATAGCCAAGAGCGTGGCGAAAAATAGAAGAATAAAAAAAGACAAGCAGCGAAGAAAAATAAATGATTCTTCTGCAAAAAATCACATTGGAAAAGTATAGCCACCCGACGCATAGAGAGAGAGAGAGAGAGAGAGAGAGAGAGAGAGAGAGAGGTAAAAGAGGTAGAGAAGAGCTAAAGCTCCGGAGAATACAAGCTGAGACAAGATTCCCGCAGTAAGCAAGGGATAGTTCAGCCTTGAGCGCCGGTACTGTGTAGCGAGCGCCGAGAGAGAGAGAGAGAGAGAGAGAGAGAGACTGCGAGAGGGAGAGCAGAGGCGACGACGTCAACAGAAACTACAGAGAGAAAAGAGTACATAGAGACACACACACACACACACACACGCACACACACACGTGAGCGAGACGTGTGCATGGAAGTTCAGAGCGACGCTCTACGGGGCTTTAACATGCTCGGCTGCGGCCGGGCTGCCGCTCGAGCGTGCAAGAACAGAGTCCATAGCGGCCGATGTATCGTAGCCGCCTGGTTTTCAGCTCATGCCTATATGCACGATGCTATATTATATCGCAACTATTCGAGATAGCTTTGGAGATCGGTATATTGGGTCAATACGCGGGATCCGGCGTTCCGAGACTATATTTAACAGAGTCCGAATTCGAGAGCTCTGCATTCTTTTCTGTATATTCTTCAAAGTAACGATCGAAAAGTTGCGACGCTGTAAGGAGGCGCTATTGTTATTTCCAACTCTACACGATAATCCCGGTAAAAATGCAACGGATGCGCGCGAACGCGTTATTGTTTCTCTCGAAGTGGCGGAATTCCGAAGATACGAACTTTTGCATTCTCCTCGCTGTGCAGGGACTCCTTCTCGAGGCGATGCAAGGCCGCGTGTATAAAAGCCAGGAGAGCGCGGTAGAAATCGGAGACTCGGAGATAAGAGACTATAAGGCGGCAATCCTCGGGACTAATAAAATGCTGGATTGTACAGGCGAGAGGATGGCTGGAGAAGCTAGCGAGAGAGATAAGGAGCTTCGCGTTTATTGAATGAATTAGAATGTAGATTACGGAGTATTCCTATGGTATATATGAGGGAAGCGATACCCCGCGTACGATTTAATATTGTGATTTCATCTTAAAAGGGAAAATTTGTGCGCGTATGAGTCCCGATGGGAATGAAGTTTATACGCGGAAAGTTTTCCCAGAGAGACGGAATTAGACGAGAAAACTAAGATAACGTTTTTTTTTTAATTATCAATAATTTCTTAATTTCATTAGTACGTAATACACCCACTACGTCGACTCTAGAGTTATACAGCTTACATACCGCAGCGTTAAATGGGAAATACACAGAATAAACATAATAAAAATGCAAAAGACTTGGAAAAGTAATTTAAAAAAGCTTCAATTCGAACGGGTATATGTACTCTGAAAACATTAACGTTGAACTTTATTTAAGTGAAATACGATTGGGTCATCAGTAATACTTGACGAGTTAATACCCTTTACTCATCGCCTCTTTCACTTAGCAATTACTGTACCGTAAGCATTAAAGTAATGAAAACTGTACGTCGCACAAGGAATATGGAAAGCAATCAATTCGATTGTTCGTGAAATTGGGCGACAATCGCTTTACACCATCTCCTGTTAAATCAGCGTAATGAAAAAGAAGAAGAAAATAGCGCGAGTCGATTCGCATACAAAAAAATCTCCCTCCAAATCAGCGAGGACTTTGGAATTGAAAGTCAAGCGCATAGGCCGACGCATTGTGGACGCATCGGGGAGTTCGCCTGGCACGCATCCTCTCGCTCCCGGAGCTATTTACGTCGACGCACACTCCACACATATAGGCGTGTAGTCGCGAGGGTCTGAAGCTGAAAGGAGAGTAGAACCGAGCTGCGTAAGCCTCACAATGCCAACTTGAGAATGGAAACGTTGACTAGGCGCACATCCTATGCGCGCATTTATCGCGCGGGAAAAGCGATCCTTGGAGGCGAAAGACACAATGGGACGTGCGTATGCGCGACTCGTCGCGTCGGTAAATGTCGAACGCCCGCGCGATATTACATATTGTCGATTTCATGAAACGGAATATTCCAAAAGCTGACGGGTCGTTTTCATTAGTTATAAACCTTTATCAATTTACAGAGTTTCATACGCTAACAATAGCGAGGGGATGGTATATATCAATTAAGGACTTTCTGGCCGAATCGATGGGAAAACATAGATTGGCGATAACAGAGAGGATTTTTTCTGACCCACGCGCGTGTAATGGCGCTAAAATTTGAATGAAACATCGGAATGTCAGCGTATCGTCGGACACGAAGAATAACAGCGGTCGTCGGAAGCGATAGTCGGTGGCGACGGCGTCGGCCAACCCTCCGATAAATCGCGTTACGCGCGATAAATAAAACACGCCGGCCGACGCTAGAGCGCGATCCCAACAAATTGTCGCGCGCTACCGAATTAATTCACTTATACGCCCGGAGTGGACATTTCACTCCCACCCTCTGAGCGTTGATTAATGCTCCTATCCCCTAAATATCCCTGAAACAAAAAGAGACAGACAGTATCACGCGATTGGCCGGATTACGAATTCATCGATCTTACATTTCATCGCGATTAATTTTCACGCTTCGATGCGTCCACGCTCACGCCGTATCTCTCTCTCTCACTTCTTTTTTTATCATCGGTTGAGCAAATATTTGAACGTCAACGCACGGCGCGATTTTCTTCTCGACTAAAAGCGATGTATTTATCGACGATATATAATAATCGCGCGGCGGGCTTTGAAGCGGAGCTGAGTTTGCACGGGCGCGCGGCAAATATACGCGGGAAAAAGGGACGCGAGAAAGAGGGAAATCTATATATATGCAAAATTGAAATTTCACTGTTGACACTGCGAGTAACTGCTGCTGCACTCTCGCGCGTCGATTTGCATTTTTCATTCGTGACTCCTCCCTGTATCCGCTATTTGAACAGGAGCGACACCGTATAGTCGCGCTAATTGCAATCGTTCGAGTGTAAGACTAATGGTTGATTCAAATCGCCCGACATTGCGAATAAAAAACGTTATGCACACACAGAGATGAGAGCTTAACGATATTTTCAATGCTTAGTACGCCAGTAGTGTATATAAATTTATAATCCCGCGACGCGTTGTACGTCGGGTCAACTCTATGGCCGATTCAGTTATTTAAACGCGCAATCTTGTTCGCCCCGGAAGCTGCGCTTAATTTCTTCCCTCTCTCACTCTCTCCTTTTTTTTTGAAAGCAAAATTTAAGCTTTAGGGAGGGATGTAAAAGAAAAAGGTGTAGGAGCTCTCGCATTAAAAATTCAGTTCACGCAACTTATTTCGCGAGTGTGTGTGTATATCTCTCATCTAAACATCCAGCCCGTAAAACTTCTTGATGCATTTTTATTTCGCGCGATATAAATTTCGCACGCGAGATATATGTATAATATATACACACACTTGAGAGAGCATTCACGTCGCTCTCTCTTTTCCTTTTCCTTTCTGCTGCAATTCCGTAATCCAGAAATTATAAAATCATTCGAATTAAGCGTATGCGTGCGCTGGCTACACTTTATATCCGCGAAAAAAGTACGTGATGCGCTTATACGTTCGTAATACCGGTATATATAACATTGTGGACACGCTTTCGCAGCGGTAATCTTTCACCGACACTTGCAGTCCCAGCTTTGTAAAATGCAAATCTAGCCTTTTTAATTTCTAGCAGCGTATCTACATTTCAAACGTATAGCGTAGCTGTAGGGGAGTTTTTTCGACGACAGTTTGCGCATAGAGTGTATGTACATGATCGATCAACCGACCGTCGTATAGTTCTTATACTGATTAACGACAAAAAAAAAAAACAATGTGTCCGAGGGAGATATGAATAAATAGCGAAGCACTCCAAGTGCCACGCCATTAGGCTGAAATTTTCATTTGCCGATAATTTATGCAGCAAGCCAAACAATCGAACGACACAGCCATCCCTCGATCTCCGTCGAAAATGTTATACATACCGCTTCCCCCTCGATTCTTCGCAGCCTGAGAAAAAGGCCCAACTAAAACAGCCGTCGGCAGTAATTAGTCCTCCCGTATGATAATCACTCATTTCAGCACACAACATTAGACAACATCGTGCAAAGTTTCGTCTACCTATATATACCTAGACACACACGGGCGAGCAGAAACCATCGCTATCGCTTTAAATCTACACCAGCATCAAGGTGTTAGATCGAACGATATATTGCTTTACGTCAATTCGGCCCCCCCCCCTCCCACCCCTTCCGCCCCGAGCGCGTGTCGACATGGCCAGCCAAGCCTGGGGGATCATTTGACCGTGCATAAAGCAACCATAAGCTCGACGTGAGCTCGAATTTTCTCTTACGAGCTTAAAAGCGCTCGCCGCGTATAAGCTTGAGCTGATAAGGGAGACGAGACGAGACGCTCTCGCGGCTTCTGTGATGGGACACATATTTTCGTCACGCGAGCTTTAAAGCACACTTGCGCGCCGGGATATTTTTGAAATCCCTCCTTTTTCGGCTCTTTTAGCTTCGCGCACACCTGGGGTAAAAGTGTATAACGTAACTGTACTGTATTTTATGAAGAATGAATATTTTGCGAAGATCAAAAATATAACGTTGTTATTAATGCGATAAACTGGTAATTGGGTTGTAAAATTCTAATTTTAATTACATAATACCATTTAGTTTTAGCACAAGGCGCATTTTGTTTTCGATAATATTACCATCGACTCATTAAATTCAATCCAGCTTTTTCAATGTCACAACGATAAATCTGTTATTGTATACCTAAGTACTTGTTTTCTTTTAACATTGAAAATATGACAAATAGTACATCAGGATGTAACTATAAATGTTTTACCGATTTTGAAAATAATTATTTATTGCTTCTGATGCCATTGTGATGGGCATGCGACATACCGCATTATTCTACGTTTCATGTTATTTATCAGAAAATTATTAAACTAATTATGCGTGAATGCGCCACTAATTAAACCAATTTCAACGATGACGACAACTGTTGTGGCCGTATAAGTACATTTTTTTTACAGCTTAATAATAATGTATACATGTGTTAAATCCCGCATCACCGTATACAGGAAATGCAACATCACCTGCCCGCATGTTTATGCATTATATTCCGCACCGGTATTCAAATTCATATATATTTCGAATTCGCGTTCCGATGCGGGGCGCAGTTTTCGTTATTGAACTCGCTCTATTTGCACTCGCGCTTATTATCATAATCCCATAACAATATATTATATGTGAAAGTTCGTGCATTAATTAAGGAAACAGAAAAAAAAGTCAATGATACAGTTTTTCTACACTCCGCGTGGCTTATTTATCTATAGCGCGGAATGAAAAATAGAAGCTTCTTACTGAAAGGAGGAAAAAAGGAGGAGAACGTCAAGTAAATGCCACACAAAGAGAAAGAGTAAAAATAAACAAGAGGAAGTGCGCGCGGCGGAGTAACCTTTTTTCTTTTATTTGTAAATAATAATAAAATTACTGCATAAAATCCAGGATATATAGCGGAATGGGGAATTAAGTGCGAAACTTATCCAATACAAACAAAATCGTCATCCGCTCTCTACGAGCGACGACGACGACGACGACGACGACGAAGTCGCGTATATAGGAAGAAGCGCGCAAACAAAAATGCTCTTGGACGTCCGAGCTTTTTCGGTACGCTATATAACACAGAGAATATAAAGGGACAGAGAGAAATCGTCGCCTCGATTCTCCGCCAACGAAAGAAACGATACACATAAAGTCGCAGACTGTGTATACGCTATAGTACATTGTTAATGTGTGTGTGTGTGCACGTGGGCGTATTAACCACGTCGGGTTGTGTAAAGCGCGCGCGCGGCAAATGGCAAATGGCAATGCAGATAAGTTTCAAGGTCGAGCATAGTCGTCGCTTTTCTCGTTGATATCTCTTCCTTTTGTGCGGCGGCGGCTCTCTCGGCTTTTTTCTCTCTCTCCCCCACGCGAGCGACAATAAGTCGTGTATATCTTTTTTTTTTTTATTTTATTTTATACTGGGTTGTCGTTTTGTTTCGCGTTACACCGCTTACGTTTTTTCCTTCCTCTCCTCTTTTTAAAGCGAGGTTGGAATTTCTTTTGTTCCTCTCGTTGTCCCTTATTGATATTCATAACATTCGAATGATAAAAAAAAAAAGATATAATGTATGCGTTCGCGCGCGGTATTTATTTTGTGCCGTGTCTGAGAGGATTAACGGTGTTTATATGAATTATGTTGGCTCGTCGTCGGTTTCGCATATGCAAATTTTTCAATGCTTCGGCTTTTATCGGCGCGGAAGCTTAACTGCAGCACTCGGCTTTTTTATCGCTTCATGCGCTTAATAGTCGATCAATGTTAATACACCTCTTGGGCTTAATTGGTGGAGAAAAAAAAAGTGAAGTTTGGATCGCATTTTGAGCTTTAGTATCGTATTTCAAGTGGTCGTTATTATAACTAGGTACTGAATATTATTGTGCTTGTAAATGTAATTGCTTATATGTACAGGACATTCTATTTACTCGCTCACTTTCGGTATAATTAAAGGAAAATGACAAAAAGTTTGTTATTCAAGAGCTTAATGGGAATTTATTTTTGGAGATTGTCGATAACAATGAGTCAATTTCCACTTGATTGCCACTCTCGTTAGATCACATTTTTTATATTTAACGATTGATTTATAGCCCAATCCTATTATTTTAAAATTGCTGAATAAACTCCTTGTATCGTATATATCTCACAACCCTGTATAGTTGACACATCAAACGCAATTAACCAAATACTGATAAAATATGCATTGGTATAACATCTGCATTGTTTGTCTCGAATAACCGATGAATAATGCATTTTTTGGCTAACTAAATACTAAAAGCTCTGAAACAAGCAGAATGCTTGCCGACATCTCAAACATCTGATCTTTTAAAGAAGACAATTTACGTATAGGAAAAGATATTTCCAGTTTATTAATTTGCATATATAGGTACCGAAGAGAACAAGAGAACGAATGCCAACAAGTGAAAGTAAATTAAATCAATATTAGTATAGCAGCTCATGCTAAATCATTCGCCTAGTATTATACTCAATAAAGTCATAAAACGAGAATAATATACATTTAATTTGTCCAAGTATACTGGTTTTGAAGGCATCCGCCTATTAGGCCTGCTTCTGAAAATGTCTGACTGCTACAGCTAATAGAGACTTTGGTAACAACTTCATTTTTAACGTTTATAAGTCAAAAGAAGGACGATTTTGTTGTTGTAATCGATAAGAAATAAACTATTTAACAGTAAAATTAGCAGCTATCAAAATTTTTTAAATTCTATTAAATAGATAGGCTTCTAAATTTTCCTTTTATTTTAGTGTCCGAATATTAACCAAGTACTTCACCACACTGGAATCGTTCATCTTTCCCCAACGTACCAAATACCTGACCTGATGTGCCGAAGGAGCAATTTGTGCCAGTGTAACTTTAAAGCCGCAAATTCAAGCGGACAACGGTATCTCGCAGGCAGCTGACACAGAGAGAGAGAGAGAGAGAGAGAGAGAGAGAGAGAGGGGGGTCGCGTTAAAGCGTAAATAGAGCCGCAGGGACACACGAGGGCCAATTTACAATCGTCGATCGGTGTCGGCGCAAGATCGATGCGACGATAATGGACGATCCGTATCTCGGCTCTGCCGCGATCAATCTTAACAAAACCAGAACTCCCCCGACGAAAGAGAGAGAGAGAGAGAGAGGGAAAGTGCAACGCACATATAGTTTTAGTTTTTTCTTAAAGTGCGGACGCGGTGAGCATTTTCGATCGGTCAGAGTGACGAGAAGCGGAAACCTTAACTTTCGTCGGGTTCTTATTTTTTTTCTCATCCCCTTTGAACGGAAGGAATTGGGCGCCGTGTCGTTGTTGTGTATGGGGAGAAGAAATTTGTTTCTCTATAGGTTGATCGAGAGGTCGCTTCCTTCCTCGTTTCGATGAATGGCTGCACTATGGAATTCTCAGTTTCTTTCTATATTTTTTTGTGCGTTGCCATTGTACACTTTTTTCGAGCGAATGGTATAATGTAACTGTTGTGCTTTGCGATATCGCTTCATATAAGTATATAAGGAAAATAATATTGTGATTGTGCGTGTGATTTTTAAGCTTTTTTATTATGTATATATGCGATAGATACCGTTGGAGGAAGGTTTTGTTTCGATTTACCACTTGGATCGAGGGACATGACAGTATTGCATACAAAAAAGAGATCGCAATAAAGGTTTTTTGAATAAAAAAAGAGCAACAAATAAATTTCTCTTTTGTCGATAGCGAGGATTTTTTGTTTTAAATCCCCTCCGGCTAACCATTGGCTCTTTTTTTCAGTTTTACCTACATGGGAATTTCGAAGTTGCATAGAATGTTGTAATTTAGCAAGACTGTAAGTATTAATTAGACTAGTGGATCGTAAGTGGGATTATTCAATGTCTACTTCACGAAAAGCGATTTGAAATTACAATTACTGAATATTGAGCGTAATAATTTCATTGAATTAAAAATCTAGCAACGCGAGCAGAATTCATTCGGATTTAAGATGCTCATTTGCACTAACGAATATTATTCGAATCAAGCACTAAATTTATATCAACCATTAGCTTAAATTATGTAAACACATCATATTAAATGTAACGAATAAATATTTCTGTCAGTGCGCGGGAGTAGATAAAATTGAAAAAAAAAATATCGTGCACGCGACAGATAATAAATTACATCGGAGAGCTTGTAAATACGCTTTACGGGCTGAAAGCTTTAAGTCGATAAATAAGACGATACATCTCGAGGGGGTGAGCAAAGAAGCGGAGACAACGGGCAACGGTTCACAAAAATCCCATGAATAGATCGTAAAAACAGCTCTCGTACTCCCCTCCCCC
>UELU01120564.1:0-19358 GCA_900490025.1 Megastigmus dorsalis | reverse complement strand
CACCTCCGCCACTATTCGACTACATCGAGTCGGATGAAAATTAATTTTCAAGCTCCATCCGGTCAGCAGAAAATAACCCACATATAGAAATATGAAATTTATTTAAAAAAGCATCGCAATCATCGTTACAAAGTTCGAAAGGGATATCGGAAATGGTTCAGAGTGTATAAGGAGCTGTAGAATGTGTATATAGGTATAGAGTTCATCGTCTGTCGTTATCCCTCTGGATACTCTGGAAACAGATGGTAGCAAAGACGAGAATGGCGGCCAGCTCGATGTAGTTGGTCTCGAGCATCTCGTAAAGCGCTTCCTTCCATCTCCTCCAGCGTCGGCTACCATCGTTCAGGAAGAGACGCTTAGGCGGCTCGGTGTTGCCGCATCCCAGTTCCGTCATTCTCTCTTCCCCCTATAGCCGAATAGAAACTCTCTTCTCGTCCTATATATCGACTGTCGGGGAGCGAGGACAAAAACCGGTTAGTTCCTTTATTTGCGCGCGACTGCGGCACTGGTCAAACTGAAACGTGGCAGACGACGGTGTCCTTTTAAGGTTAGGGATTCGACGCGCTCTTTTGTGGGGAGAGCTGCTCTCGCTCCTGCACGGTGGCACCGCCCCTCCCGAGTGTTTCTCTCTTTTTACTTTAAATGTCCGTCGCGCGCGAGCTCTGTATCGGGCGATTTTCCTCATTCGTAAAAAAGTGGTGAAAGGGTCGGATATGTCCGTGGGGCACTCGACAAAGCGTATCGAGGTCCATGTTTGTTCAGGCAAGTAAAAGGGGGCACCGATCACATTTTAAAAATATCGAGCGTTAAAGAGCTTTTTGGAAACGCGCGGAGTCTATAAAGACTGAATAAAGTTGCTCGCTGTCGCAATGTTTGTTAATCTCAAAAGCTTTTCGTAAAATACGTTGTCTTCATTATCTGGTATTTATCGAATAGCGTTGCAGGTAATTTGCACGATTATTATTTTGGCAATTTATTTTGATGAGGCAAAAGATCGCGGGAGGGCAATAAGAAAAAAAAAAAAAAAACAAGGGAAGCGATTGTCGATATAAGGGAAACTTGAAAGGTTTCAAGTGGCTTTGGTCTCACACGTATTTGGGTCATAATTTGAACGAAGAGTGTATAGAAAATCGTTTATGTCTTACTTTTCCTTCGACGCGAATCATAAGTCTCGGGTAAACTTAGCTAAGGCTTCAGCGAAAGAGTCTACGATCGGCATGACTGCAGCGATGACTGCGGCAACGACTCGGATACTACTGCGCCGCGATGTCGGTTTCGAGGTTAGGCGCGCTGTTGCGCGAGTATGAGCAGAAGTCGCAGGGAGAATTTTTCACTGCCGCCGGTCAAGAAAATCTACAGTTACTGCGATAAGCACAGGAAGTTATACGATGACGATTTGTGGAGGTAATGATTCGATGCATGTTTATATAAGGAAATGCCAAATTCTCGAATCAAATTGTTCAAATGTATTCCATTTTTTTGTTTACATATATATACTATATATATATATAACAACAGCTTTAAAAGCATTTATCTTTTACGCCCGAAAAAGAAATAAACGATCGGCTCGAAATTCAACTCTTTCCATTTGCATCGCAACGAATAAGCTTTTCCATTGATAGACCGCTCTCGAGAAATATACCCTGCAGTCAAAAAAATGCAAGAGAGCTCAAACGTTTCACCCGCTCACTTTCCTTTTTCATCATCCGCGCCGTATAAAACGTCCATTTCCCGTTGGCCCCACGTAGCGAATATGAAAACTACCTCCGAGAGCTGTCGTACCAGGATGACAAGGAGGTCCGACGCAACGTGCGCACCAGCAGAGCCGAAAGTCTCGTCAAATCGTCGAGCGGCCGACAGTCGCTCTTCAAATCGAGCGCCAACGAACGGGAAACCGAGGAGCGGCCCACGCAGTCGAAGCTCGACTCGCCCACCTCTTGCCTCAAATCCGCGGGAAGCAGAAGTAAGCGCGAGAGCAACCCATCGATTCAATTACTCGACTCGGCATAGGCCAGCCGATTTCCATCGCTCAAAATCCTCATCGACTTTTCCCAGATATGTACATATATATATATATATATATAAAAAAAAGGTATCTATTCGACAATGTAGAAAAGTCGGGTATCGAGAAGCGCGTCAACTTCAACGAGCAGAGTCTCGTCGCTGAACTCAGCACCGAGGACTATTACCAGGAGAGCAGCGAGGACTATTACGAGGAAGGGGACGAGGAGGAGGAGGTCTACGGCCATCAGCGGCTCGCTTACGCCCGCTCGAGGCGCGAGGACTACGACGAGTCGACCTCGAGCTACCGCGAGCTGCCCCGTGGCCAGGACTACAAGCGCGAGCGCGCGGGAACGGCAATCGTCAGGCCGGCCGTCGACGTCGAGCCTCCGACGAGGCGATCATCGCCGGCTCACAAGGACCCAACCTCCTACACGACCAGCTATGATTTGGATAGGGAATTGACGGAGCTCAAACGATCCGTCAGGCGGTTGGAAAAATCGGATGCAGGAAGCTACAATGGCCAGGGGGAGTCGGTCCGTCGGAGTAGAAATCCGCGGGATTACTCGAGAGTACGGAACGATCTCGTTGTCGACGAGACTCCAGAGTCGAGCCACCGGTCGCGATACGATACCGGTTAGCAACTCGCTCCTCTTCCCCGCAGCCGTTCCGATCCTAACGAACCGATCGCTTATAGGAACAAGGCGAACCAGAGCCCCGCGCGAGGAGCACTCGCCGTCTCGAGGATACGGAACGGAGAGCTTTGACCGTCGCTCCAAGTGCCGTCGCAACAGAGCAGGAGGAGCGGCAGCCGCGAGTGGCCGTCAGCCAAGGTCAGCGTGTGCGAGCGAGAGTTCGGCGACGGAGCCGGCAGTGACCGAGGAGGAGAAGCGTATGATCGACCAGCTGAATCGCATGTCCCTGAATTCGAGCACTTGTTGCTTTGAGCGTAGGAGGGAGGAGGAACCGAAGGAGAAGCCGAGGGTTGTGAGAGCGAGGGATGCCTCGAGAAGGGCTGCGGTCAAGCGGATGCTCGTTTATCCGTCCGAGGGACAGAGCGGATCACCGATTACGCTCTACAAGCAGTGGTCCAACGTCACCTGCCACGTAGAGGGTGATTCGCGCCAGGGGTACAGGTATATACCGAGAGCTCCCATCCACTCTGCGCTACTTCATTTGGGATTCGATGGCGAACTGCTGATGGGCTGAATGAATGATGAGGGGGAACGGGAATCGACTTCGTAATAATAGTCAGTTATTTTATTTAAGAGATTCGAAAGATTCGTAATGCACATAGAACTACACTGTGTATCGGGGGTTTTAGAGTAATAAGGACCTGTGGTCGCAGACTTTATCATTCATAGAGTACACGAATAACCAGCTGTTGTGACGTAAATGCGTACGCAACGTTAAATATTTGAAAAGTGTAGAAAAGTCTGCAAGATAGAATTTCGCTGCGTTTAATAAATTATATATACATCTGTAGACCCATCAATATTTTATGTCGCTGAAATATTGAGAAACGGGATTTACGCGACTTCATTTTTTCGACTTAAAATTTATAAAGTACTTTGATTTCTGCTTCGTGCAAAATTAATCCGCTGCTTAAAATGCATGATGTTTTAAAACTGGAAATTAAACCTTTGCTGGATTCGCGTTTCATTAAAATTCGCTGACTGTACAGATTTTTAAATAATAACCGTATATCATTGATCGAAAATGTAACTTCGTATAATTTGAAACATTTTCAAGGATAACAAATATATCGCGCATAAGAGTAATATGGAATAATTAAATACAAGAGGCATTTTATAAGTGCATTATCGAATATAATTACACGACGGTTTTTATTACGGTAACCGAGTATATTTCGACCGCTGTACATTTCGAATTCCATTTATTTAAATTTAATTAAAAGCTCACTTGGATTTTGTACGGAAAAAAGCAAACATTTATCGAGAAATTTTTTACACGAAAAGCGTAACGAATGTATCGTTTCCCATTCCCCATTCGATTGTATATTGGCTTACATTCGATCAATCCAATTAACGACCGCATTCCATGTAGCCAAAAACTACGCAGAAATCCGCTGTACATATGAAGCAAAATAAAAAAGGCCACCCACACGATGCATTCGATTTTTCCAAAATCTTGACAGCTCCGCTCGTTTCACAGGTACAAAGTGTACTACCTGCAGAAATTCGAGAGCGACGAGTGGCAGCCGGACGACAAGACCGGCTGTCCGTTCCGCCGTGTCGAAGACGCCGACTGCTCGACGGATTACGGCTGACCGACTTGTCTCTGTACTCGCGTATCCATACGCAGCTGGCTGGGGAATAATCGCGAGAACAACGGACGAGAGAAGACGTACTTTGCAGTCCCGGGGAGCAAGAAAAGTGTCGAATGACAGGACTCGAGAAACTAAAAAGTCTACCCAGTTAAAGGGGGGAAAAGTTATCGATGTTGCTGCCGCATCTCCAGTCCCGATACCCTTTGATGAATATTTCCCTTACTTCCCTTCTTGTCTCGCTTGTACGCTAAATTCGAAAAGTTCCGATACCGCACACACACACACACACAGAGTCTATTATTTTCATAGCGTGATGTACGCGATAAAACTGCACGAGCAACGACGACGCGACGGTTAGCGGGCTGTGTAATCTGCCGAGTGTATAACTTAACCGTCCAGCCGACGATCCGCTTGGATTAAACGGCCAAAGGAGAGGTGGGGAGGATCGATCAACAAGTTTCCGTGTATAATCCGCGATCGACGCCCCGTCGTAAGCGTCCGAGCGCATAGCCATTCTGCTGCTGTTGTTGCTGTTATTCGCGCCTCGCGTCCAGTCTTCTTCTCTCTCTTCCGAGCTTATGGGACAGTACAGAAACGCTGCGGGAGTTATACGATTCTGTTTGGCATTATTTCCCTGCGGAGCTTTGGCGAGGAGGCGATATATATAGCGAGATCGGTGCGGCCATCCTATTTTTTTTTTTTTTTTTTTTAAAGTCCCTTTTTAGCCCGATTAGTTTTTACGCAAAAGTTCAAAACATCCGGGTGAATCCACAAAGTAAAACTTCTCACAGCGCCGATATTCCGGCTATAATAACTCTACTACCTCTTGTAGCATGTCGGTAAAGAGCTCCCCTTTTCACGTAATAACGCGTCGTTAAAACTTTCCCGCGAAAAAAAGGAAAGGAGGAAAGAGAAAAAGGCATAACTTTCGCTTTGGAATGAGCTACTTGCAGCCGACTTTTCAAGAACACCGGAGGCAGATATATGTCTTATATACGTCGAGATCCAGCCCCCGGCGAATTGCATTGCAAATTCCGGTGCTGTTGACGAAATCATCAGTGCTCGAACTCGCAGTCCCGGAATTGTTAATGAGAGTTTGCGAGCAAGACGCTCCTTCTGTATCCTACCTTGAATTAATATTCATCGTGCGCGATCTTCTCGCTTTTCGAAAAAAAAAAAAAAAATAAATAAATAAAAACTTCCACTGGTAGATTGCTATTAATGGGCGATCTTTTGTTGCACTAACAGTGCGTTTCAGGTTTCACGAGGACTCGCGTATATCGATCTAGAATAAGGTAAACGTTGAAGCTTGACAAAAAACTCGATCGCACTTAAAAACGTATTGCGAGCGTCTGAACTTTATCATAAATTTTCCAACTCGATAAGTGATTTTTCTAAAATAATTTGAACTGTGCGCAAACCCACGATTGAATTAATTGCTCCGGCAAGCATCGGTTTTAATTTGATATAAGCGAGAGAGAAAGAGATAGAGTTAGCAAACGCATCGAAATTCCAGGCGCGCTCACCAAACTCGCTCGAATTTCTTTCGCTTCGTGTACACACACGAGAGAAAAGAGAGCATAGGTAATTGCGAAATCCTCCCCCTCCCCCCAATAGTATACACTCCACAATCGCGCGATACTCTAAGCCGTCAATTGTAATAGTTTCGATAGCCGATCCTCAAACGTTTTCGTATATCGTAAATAAATTAGTGCAAATGTCGAAGCCCCCCGCTTGCGTCGACTGACCAACTTCTTCAACTTAAACTTTTGATCCCCGCAGCTGGAACTTGGACCGAACACGAATCTCACGATCACTCGAAACAACAAGAACAAGAAGAACAACAAGAACAGCGGCCGATGCCGATTCTCCAATCGCTATGCGCTCGAGGTCCTAAAATCACCCTTCGGGGTGCGGATATAGTGAATAATGCATAAATGCACCGTTGGCTAAGCTTCTCCGATGTCCTTGGCTCGTTGCAATCGATTTTCTTCCTCCTTTTCTACTCCCTTTCTCTCGCTGGCATGTGTGTACAGTGCAGCGGTGAAGTAAAACCGGTGCGCGAGGTGCGCGTGTGTCACGCGATCCCTCCTGGGAGAAAACCGAGGGAAACTCGCGAGATTTGGATCACACTCGAGAGCGCTTTCTTTCTTTCTTCCATTTATTAACGGGTCTTTAAGCCGAGTGGGTTTTAAATAATGAAACGAGTTAGCTCTGTGTTCTCTTTAGACGGGATCGATTTGTCAATTTGGCGAAAGAACCTTTTTTTTTCATTGCAGCGAACTCGTTCTACCCGCGGACTGGCTCTCTTTTAGACTGTTATACGTATAAGTAGCAGTTTTTTTTTTGTTTCGTTATACCGCCTCCGAATCGCAGTTTTATTAATTTTCGCGGTCGCGCCATCGCGGCTCTCCAAGTTGACGCCGTCGACGGACTATGGAAAATTAATAAAGGATCTGCGTCACGGAGCGAACACACACACACACATACACAGACACACCGAGCCGAATCCCTTTTTAATTAGTTTTATTATAATGTCATTGAAACGCTACATGTATTTAACATATTTATACAAGAATAAACTATATAAGCAATATTACCCATAACTCAAATTGGCATTTACTAATTATATATATATATATATAGGAAGCACAATGGGGAAACCACCTGTTAAGCGATATATACTACCATTTCCCCGGAAACGCTCGGGATATTAATTATGCAATCGCGCCGATTGCAAATATACAGGCGGACGAGCGTGGATGGAGGTAAGCAGCTGAGCGATTGATTCATAAAGCGAATTAATTGCGTCCGCGTTAGAGCGACTAAGCCCCCCTTTCTTCTACGCGTTTGTATAAGCTAATAAAAGCGTGTTAGTCGAGAGATCGTCTCCCGTAGAAACGAGCCTCGTTTTAAGTTTTCATCGCGCACAATCGCAAGCGGGTGAGGAGCCTTCGAATATGAATTATCGAGAGCGGAGAGGAGCGACGGCAAGACTCGAGAAGTAATAGCGCCGAGGGATTTGGACATTTTTCGTATGCCGTTGGGGAGAATACAATCAGCCCGACCCGGCACTTGCTGTGTTAATCTTTCAGTATACGTATTATACGAGCGTACGTGATTGGCGAATCTCTTTTTATCCCCGATGGACGATTACTCTTGTGTGGTAAGGCGGAGGTGCTTTGATGCGTTGTCATTTTTAATTAAAATTAAACTTCCTGCGATCTCTTCCCTTTGACAGGCTCACTTTTTCTTTTTTTTTATGTGTTTCTGCTACCGCATTGCTGCATATATTGGATCATTAAAGTTAAAAACTACCAATGGACTAAATACCTGCACCCTTTCAGTTTTTTGAAAAAAATTGTATACCAAATCCAATTTTGTGAGTTATTATTGGAACAGTGATGTATGAAAAAAGTAAGGGTCACTTTTATGAAAATTCGGTGTCTAGAAACTGCACCGTAGCTGCTTTTGATTCCAATCTCGCTAAGTTAACGTATTTATTTAAACGCCGAAAACCCTGCATTTTGCTAAAGAAGAAAATGTATTCTCAGTTATAGACTCTATATGAATGAACTCTAGGTATAGAAAAGCAGCAATGGTTTAGATTTTGGTTACGGAGTATTGTTTCGATATACTTAATTTAAAAATTATTTAAAAAAAAAAAAACTTAGGGATTCCAGGATAAAACAATCAGCATAATCAAAAGGTGCAGTTGAAAACACGTTGGCTGGTACATTTTTCCTCTTTTTATTTCGATAATCCAATTACCGCAGGTTGTATATTAATCATCGAATCGCTATGTAAATTATTGTCTCGATCCTCTTATGTGCCAGAGAGCAACTAGACGAAATAAATGTCACGAGGCGATGTGATGTATATGTTAAAATCGAAGCACCGATGAATATTAAAAGTCGTCGATATACTGTTTGCGCTGTGTGAGCGAGCGATGCCATATATGTATATATAATATGCGCATGGAAAGAGAAAGGGGGAGAAATGCCGCCGTGTGTGTGTATATATATATATATGTGTGTGTGTGTGTGTGCCTAGCGGATCTCTCGGAGGCGTTCGATCAATTAACGACGCTTTTACGCAGGCCGCATTAAATTTATAAGCTTTTACGAGGAATAATGATTCGCCCGCGAGCGGTCGGGGCGACGATAAAAACGTCGATACCCGTATATACATATTATTTTCTCTACCTCGGCCAATTTTTTCCTTTTTTCCTTCGCGAATAAACGGATAATGTAATATAAATATACCGTCAAGTTATCGCGACGGATTTTTCGAGGTATTTAAACGCAGTCGTACTGCATTATATTGTATATTGCGTTGGCGAATGAAAGCGGGGAAACGCGCCAGCGAGAGGTTTTTACGTTAAACGACACTATGAACTTTGTTCCTTTACGGCGTACCTGCAAAAAAAAACTGTAGATGCTAAACTGTGCGAGGAGTTTACCGATAGATAAAAGGAACGAAGCTGTCTTTTTTAAATGTGAACATTTTATGTAATTTTAAGTGGGCGGAATTTGATCCATCTCTGAATCGGTTATAGCGGCTTTGTACGCGTTTGTGTAACAAGGAATGTTATCACGGAAATGTTTAGTCGGGATTACGGTGAGAATTATCACAAGCCGATCGAGAAATGTTTTCCACGTGTTATCGTTAAAGATGTTCAAGATCTTTCAACGTGCGAACAATTTACGAGCAACGAATTTACAAGGCAGCCAATTCACTTTGAAGCATTTGGGATGAAAAAGTGCTCCTTGAAACAATTTGGCAATGGGAGTATTCGGTCTTGACGAAGCGCACCAGACTCCCGCAAGTTCCGGCTTGGCTTAAACTCAGCCGAAAAGCACGAGAGGAGCCGCAGTCACGAAAACAAAGTTGCATCGCAAGTCATCTCCACCGGTATACGCACTAACTGCAACACGTCGGAAACTTTGGTCGGCTTCTAGGAGCAGTCGTAAATTATAAGGAGTCGGCGTGTACATGGGTGGGGGGAATTCTGTTTTCCACGGACGCTATTTATTGTAATGCCGCGGTTCTCCGCTTAAATTATGGATGCAAGGGTGGCCGCCGTCGGACAAAGCCTTTGAGCGACTTCAAATATCGCTTGGATAATTTAGAACGTCTTGCGACGAGGTACGTCCCTGTGTGAGATGCCGCTAGGTAGTCGATCTCTCTCTCTCTCTCTCTCTCTCTTGCTCTCGACACTGTTTAATCATGCAGAATGGCTCGCATCTTCGCTTTCTACGCTTGCCTCCTGTCTCATTCTCTCTCGTCTACGAAGGTTTCTGGTTTTTCGTTCTCGACCATAGAGAGTTCCGTAAGGAAATTATAGCTGAGGCTAAGTTTACTAGATACATTTTAAAATATGTATATATTTAATTGCAAATGTTGTGATTCAATGCTTCAACACTAAAGCATTATTCACGATTTCTCGTAATACTTTAATTTGTAACAATTTATTTTTAAAATACGGATGTTCACATAAGGTAGAGGCAATTATTAACTCCGTTATACGGTATTAAAATTGAATATTAACAAGGATATACTATCCGACATACCGGGTCTGACAATACACGGAGCTGTTCTACTTATCCGGTATGTCTATAGCTGTATTACTCCTATTTTAGAATCCTTTTCAATCGTAGCATCAAAAGGCTTTCATAAATGAGAAAGGATATATTATAGATTCAGTAGATAATGTAATAGGGATAATACGGATATCTATAATACTTATTAAATCTTGGTGAATATTTTTATTACCTATAAGGAACACTAATTATTCTTAAACCAATTTAATTTGGATGAAGTTTAAATATTGCAAAAATTAAAAAAGTGTCTTTATTTGAATTTTTTGACATAATACTCACAGTTTAACAGCATTAATCCGTATAAAATCTTTAGTACCCATTGTATGACAACATATTGTCCATCATTTCATTTATTTTATCCAATTCAAATTCTTATTTATATTATTTATATTATTTATATAAAAAAAAAGATTTTTTTCTAACTCTATATTTTATCCGAGGCTAAACAAATACAATACTACTTTGGCACATTTTCCTGTGCATTGGCAATCCTTCTCTGTTACCCGGGTAAAGGTAATTAAAAAAGCAGCCAATCTAATTTCTTTTTCAAATCGACACGTATTTCAGGCGCAAGCTATCAAGTCGACGATGATTAAAAATTCATTGTAGCAGATTTTATACGCGGACATAAATAGACCGTATAGTAATTTTATTATTATCATCGCGTTAAAAAGATCCCGCAGCACAAGCGCATAAAATTTCGCTGCTACACAAATGAAACGAAAAATAAAAAGAGACAATTTTTAAAGATAGATCCCTCGACGCATTCACCTTCGCAACGGAAAAGGAAGCATTTCTCATCTCTCCTTCTCGGCAAGGCTGCATATTTAAAGGCCACGGAGAAATACCCCCGTCCGTATACGTACGTCGAAGCAGCAGCGGTAAGGTAGAAGGGCATTTTTTGTCAATAATGCAGTCGAATAGGTCCCGCTAAATCACATGCGCTCCTGTACGAGAGGAGACGCGCGATTTCTCTCTCTCTCTCTCTCTCTCTCTCTCTCCAGCTTCCTTTTTTCTACATTTTTTAGACGCCGCCGCGGCAATTCTTGTCTCTCTCGCTCACGACTCGTCGACTTTGTTATACATCGGTTCGCTGCACCGCAGACAATCCAATCACACTTTTTGCTGACTTATTTATTCGCACGCGCGTCGATTTAACAATTTATACGGCGACGAAGTACGGTGTGTTACACACCGATTGTGCGCGAGTTTTTACGTCGATTCCGTATATAATGGACGAAAAAAAAAGAGCGATGTTTCCAATAATGGCAAATCCAGAGATTTATCGAATAAATATACGCTTCCAGTTTGTAGAAACCAAGCCGCAGCAGTACGAAAGATTCATCACATCCACACTGCCCAGCAATTAAAACAAAGCTTCCTCGCTATACTCTTGTACAATCCGCCGAGTCATTTTCGCGCTTTATGTATATAATACCCAACTCAAAGAAGAGTGGGTATACATTTCTACACTGCAATGAAGAGAGAGCATTTCAGGGGAAAGGGGGGGGGGGTGCGTGGATTAATTCGTAGAATCGAGACCGGGAAATTGGGGGAATGTATATTCGTGGTTGGTGTTATATAAGATGGATGAAGTAACTGGTGCCGACACGCGCCTTTATTAAGTTAACATAAGTATAGCGCCAGATGACCCGTTCTCACGGAAATATTGTCAAACATTTGTGCGTGCGGACTATTACGCTTTATTGCACGACCGCTCGCATGGATAATGCTGTATCATCCTTTTGTCATATTGCCGCGGTGCCATTGTGTGTGCCCTTCATTATACAGAGTGGAATTTCACTCGTAACTACTGTAATAATGAACTGTTACGAGTGGCCGAGACAAATTATTGTAATTTATGAATTTTGTGGTTGTTTTTTTCTTTTCTATCACGTTCGAATTCTCATTGGTTACGTTTTTTGTAATTTTTAGAAATTAAGCGAACGATAAGAAAGACGTCGCAATGGAGGCTGTACATACGGCAAATCCAAGTGTGTTAAAGTAACACGTTTATATGTATTCACAGATTCATACTGAACATAGGCAACATACTTCCTATAAAGGTGTAAAACTGTGACGCGCAAACGTGTACTTTTACTACGATTTACAGTGTAACCTTCCAACAGTGATGTGCAACGAGAAAAGATAATATTTAAATCAAAGTTCCGTTAAAAGTTCGCCATTATCAGAGATGGAATAAGATTTAAAAAGTTAGTCGTATTAATGAAAAATTCCAAGCCCTCGGTAATAAGGAGTACTAAAAAAAAATTACAACTGCTGCGCACTATAGTATCCAGTCCATGTCGCTGTGTTACGGTAAAACTTACGGGTAAGTATAGTTGCACTAACTTCTAACTAGATGTTCGTCTTACTAACTTCATTAAACTCGTGTATAATGATTCAGGCCGCGCGATGTCTAAAGCTTAATCGCTATAGAGATTTTTGTACATTGTGGACCGAGTCTATACGCTCGCCCTATAATAACGAGCTAACCACGCCGTATACCCTCTTGTGTACATCCGATTCAACCATCTACAGGGCACGCATCACTAATTAATGGGTATATATATATATTATATTCGTTCGAAAGAGGCGATGTCGAGACTTAATCAATATTTGTCGAAGCTCCTCGCTAAAAGATATAGAGATAATCGCTTCGAGCGCGTGTCCGGCCTCGCCTGTACATGGAAAAAGGATTATCCCGTTCGCGGGGGGGTCGCGTATCCTCCCGGGCCGAGCTGAAAGGGGCCACCGCCACCACCGGCACCGCGAGCCAAGTAATCACACCCGGGCTCCCGGCCACTCGGCCATTGAATAATTAAAATCGAAAGAGAGAAAAGTCTCTCGGCCCACGCTGAACTTAATCTTGCGCGTCCAATTTCCGCGAAAGACAGAGAGAGAGAGAGAGAGAGAGAGAGAGAGAGAGAAAAGGCGAGACGACCGTGTACATATAATCCCCCGAAGTAAGAAGAGGAAGACGACGAGTCACGAGGAATAAGACACGGCATGAAACGCGCATATAATCGTGCCCGATAAAAGCAAACGACCGCCTCTGTTATACATGCAGTAAGAGAGAAAGACAGACAGAGATAGAGAGAGAGAGGAGGGCACGAGAAGAATCCGGGCGGGGGCCGCGAGGGAAATAAAAAAAACACACGCACACATCCGCTGGGGAGAATTCACAATTTTGCCGAGTGGGCTACCCGACATAATTCGGTTTATAGTGATTGTTCTCTCTCCCTCTCTCTCCCTCTCTCTCCCTCTCGCTCTTTCTTGCTCGACCCAGTACGCGTGTACGCTCCGTACATATATATATGTATGTCAGTAGTACCACCCGCGGCTGTATCTTCAAATCTCTCTAGCGTGCCGATGCTACCCGCTGCTGCTGCTGCTGCTGTTACTTTGCCCGCAGGTGCATGGCTGGCACGACGTACAGTAGGAAAGAGAGCTGAGCTCGCCTCTGTGCACTCGCCTCTCATCTATCTACATACTGCAGTGCCTTTTTTGCACACGCCTATACTTCTCCGCTGATGTGTAGTTTGCTTTAGGATCCCTCTATTCTCGCATCCTTTCTTCCTTTTCACTCTGCCCTTGCGTTTGCACACTTGCAATTCAGTTAGCTCGAGTCGATTGAACAAAGACACTTTATTGAGAGTGAATCATTGATGCTGCTGTTTGTTTTTTTTTCTTTCGTGCGATTTTGATTTGTTTTGTAGGCGTATAAGAACGAGGTTAAGATTTACCTCTCAATGGCGTTGCTTATTTGGTATGTACCACGTGCGGAAATTGAGCAATATCATTATATTGTTCATATAAATTCTTCATCCAAACAACGTGAATAAGGATCTATATATATCAGGATAACATAAGAATGAGGATGCCTAAGAAATCTAAGCCGATGGCGGCGGCTAACTATAGCGATTCTCAATTCATCTCACCGCCCGTGACTATATCGACGTCGGTAAATTATTTGCAGAGCGGGAGTAACATAAGAACGAAAACTAGACGAGCTGTCTCGGTGTCAGCTTCGCTCTGCTAATAAATTAACATATAATCTGGCCGCGAGCTCGAGGATTACAAATGAAGCGCAGAGAATTTCCTCAGTTGCGTGGAGTGCAACCGACACCGTTGTGTCCTATACTTTTGTGCCGCTCGGAATCGTATTTAAGAAAGTAGGTGATTTATGTGCGCACAGGCTTGTTGCTGGTACGTCCGATTTGAGGAAAATCTGCAGGCGATGACGCCACGGTCCAAGAGTCAAAGCAAACACACATCGGACACCAGCCCACGTAGCTTTGCCTTACGAATGTTTCGTTTGCGAGTTACATATGCAAACGAGTCACGATATATGTACACGTAAAGCGCACGCGCACGCACACGGACGCTTTCAAAAAGTATATTATCACAACTCTATCGGATTCGCGCTTAATTACACCGGAAAATGTTCGCTGGCCGATTACTCGCTCTCTGGTAATTTCTCAAAGCTTTGCTCATCGGATATGCATCTCGCTCGCGAAAGTACCAAATTACAGTTTACGTATATATTAATTTAGTAAAAAAATGAAAATGCTTTGAGAGAGCTGGGATTTTCGTGAAAAATCATCTTATTACATCTTCTGTGTTGGGTTTGATCCGAGTCCTATATGTATGCGTCGTTAATTCGAGAGGTACTCTATTATAATTAATGAAAAGCTCTAGATCTAGATTCTTATCGATACCGAATGCCCGTATAAAAAGTTGTAATAAAGTGTGCATGGAAAAGTGTTTAATGAAGCATCTCGTATCGCTACTGCGCAATAAACCTTAATCGATCCATAATGTTCGATCTTATCCATCTCCGCATGCGATTAAAAATCCATTTGACTTAAAACGCGCGTGCCCCGTCGTACCTTCAATTCGAGAATCGAGCCAGAAATTCGAATTCACCCGTTCGATATTATTCACTATTTGCCCGTCTATTTCGGGTTATTTCCGTAGAATCGAAGTAGCATAAATGCGTCTGATATTCTTCGTCTCGCGGACTTTTAACGTGATTGCCGAACGGCGTAATTCATACAGCTCGTGAAGAAGCTTAGTCGCGCTCTATTCATGGAAATCATCGCCATCGTTCATCGCCACATCCAATTGTCATAATTTGTCTGGGCGATCGTGGGGCATTATTGTTTTTGCCTCGCTAGATTTATCTAACTGCTGCTGCTTCTCGTACGAGAAAATAGGTTTTGATTAATGGTTAATTTAGTTTAGTTCTGCATGCTTTGCTAAACGATGCTATTTTTATGAATGTTTATAATGTTTTACACGTTATTAGTTTATTGAAACGTTTTTATATATTACAGTATAGCTCGTACAATGTATGCCTATCTGTAACATGCATATAAATTATTCGTGCACAGGAAGTGGTGTTAATTAATATTTTAAATTTCCCGCTCGACATTTTACCGACCAAGAATTAAACAATTAGACATTCTAATTGTAGGTGCTCTTCGTCTATGAATTATCTATCATCTGGCAAAGTTTCATATAAACATTTCAATGACACCCTCAAAATATTCGCTTGCAACTTTGCCAGAAGATAAATCATTCATATAGACGAAGTGCACCTGTATTTGCGATTTGTACAATTTAAAGTACAGCATTTATTTAGTTATAACTAAATATTCAGGATCCGGTCGGTAAAACAGTTTAGTGGTAACGGTAGGACTTTGACACCCCATTAATATTTGTCAGTGCAAAAAGCTGATAAAGCTTTCACTTAAACCCGTTGATAATGCTTAGTAGCGTCTGACCAACTCGGACCCCAACTACTAGTTACTCTATAGCGTTTTCCCAAAAATATCCGACCCGTAAAACTAGCCCCAAATAAAATCTACCAAAAAATTCTATCAAAAAAGCTTCGAAACGAAAATGATTTATTTTCCAGATGTGTGTAGCAGCAGCTGCGTCGAAAGAAAGGGACTATTCAGCAGCACTTTCCGCCGCTGCCAAACTCACTTACAGCTCGCAAAAATCTAATTTTTCCACTTCCTTTACACGCCGTCTATATATATAGGCGCGCGTACGTGTCGGTCGCGTAGACTTTCAGTCGCCCCCGCACATCCAAACGCACAATACAGCTTGTAAAAGCTCGTGACCGCGCGGTATCGCAATTAACCAGCCAGACCGCGCGAGCAGCATCAACAATTACGCGGCCGGTCGCGTGTGTGTAGAGATGAGAAGTTCAGGATATTCCATATATGGTATAGAATGTATACGCGTTGGCGAAGTCGTAAAAGCGGTCGCGATTATTGTTTGGATTTAACCAAGTTCGCGGAATACTATTTATACGTGCCAATTGGTTTTTGGGCCGGTGTCTGCGTACGCGATATAAATTTGGAACGAGTTGTATGAGCAACTTTGCCGTACGCTCGAGCAATAATAATAAATTAATAATGCCGGTGCTGCGCATGTGCGGCGACATTAATTTAAAGCTAATAGAGTCGTATTTGAAATTCGTTGTACATAGTTCAATTGCCCTACCAAACTTCCGACTCCTTTCCAATTAACTACCGTTGCACCCTATACGCGCAAACTTTTCTATGTACGTACATATGGAAAAAGTTGTATTATTCCAAGAACGGTTAGAGAGATGAATTTGAAAGCGCACGAGCCATGATTCGACGCATAAGTGGATACCAGCGAGCAAAAGAAAAGTAACCGATTAAATTAAAGCGAACAATCGTTTCCTCGCCATCTCCGATAAATTCAACTGCCAAGCGTTTTCATCCTCAGCGCGTGTACAAAAGCGATGGAAAGGAAAAAAAGTAAGCCAGAAACGAGGACACGAGAGAGAGAGAGAGCATCGAAAGGCAAAGAAAAGAAAGATTCTCTCGTTGCCGCGGTGGTTGGGCGAAGCCAATCTCGGGCTCTTGCGCGCGGATGGAAAAATCAGTTGGTCGCATTATCGCGCGGGTACGGCAAATCCTTAGAAAATGAATTCCCCAGCGAAGGAGATCGGACGCGGTTATACATTCTGCTATAAATAAAGGCCGAATGATAAAAGCCCAACTGTGTGAGAGGGAGAAAGAGAGAGAGAGAGAGAGAGCGAATCAAATAATCGGATGTCAGAGCGAGAAAGGCCGGAGCGTTTGAGTGGCGCTCTCGGGGATTTACGAGCGTAGCGGATTTCTCCCTCGATCTGTCCCTGGTCACGCGTCCGCCGCGCGTATACAGCCGCAAATTGACGAATCTCAGGTTACGATTGGGCTTATCGGAGAGAGAGAGAGAGAGAGAGAGAAAGAGAGAGAGAGAAAGCTGTGGTACGCCCGCCACGAGCCGCTATACTCTACATGTTTCTCGTCGGTGCGATTGTCTCGCTGCAAATTTATTCCGCATTTTCTTTGAGGACTGTGTGTGCGTTTGATGGAGGAAACGGCGATATTGCCTCGCGGAGCCTCCCCCCCAAGGACGCGACCGCAACACACATATTTCCTCGATTTTAGATAGTCTTTATGGGTTACGTGGCGGCGTATAGTTGCATTGTGCTGCGCATTTTATTGGCGGCGATCACGTTTTCATGGGGCTGTGTCGACGCCGACGCGCGTTTTCTTCGGCTTCGCACAGTTTATGGTTAATTGCATAAATTACATATACATGTATAAATATTTCCCCGTTCTCTTGCGCGTCGACGGTTTTAAAGAGCCGAGAAATAGCATTATCCCATCGTACCGTGAACGAGAGAAAGAAAAATCTCAGTCGGCGCCCGACACAAAAAAATTCCAATTCGACATCAAAACCTGCAATAATCGTTGCTTACGCATAAACACACAGGCTATTCGCATGTTTATTCGCATGTTTACCGTAGGCTCCAAATCCATTTACTAAATAATCGCTTCGACCTACCACCCATTGCGACAAAAAAAAAAGTGCATAACAAAAGAAGGAAAACGCGATTAGAGAGATAGAGAGTGAGACGCGCGCAATAACGAAATTCGCCTAGCACTTTGTTTAGCGTCGCTATTAGCGCAGAAACGCGTTTAACATAAAGAGAGAAGCTCGCCATCGCGGCGCACGAGCAGCGGCAGCTTTATCTGGAATACTTTATAACCAATAAATTCAAGCGTCAACCTACATACAACTATAATCGTTGCCGCCGAGTACAAGCTAGGTGTATATACACGTCGCATGCACACGGCTCTTGTATATATACAGGGCGAAAACGTGTCAACGCCCATACAGATCCACCGATAATTCGCGTTACTCCGTGCCGCTGCCGCCGTCGCTGCTTCCGTATACGCGTAAAAAGGGAGAAAGCCGAAGCGAATAAAAGCCCCCTTTGCCTTATGTATTCTCCTCGGACTGGAATATTGCATTTTCCAAAGTTGAATAACTTTAGTTTATTCTTAGTCGAGAAGTCGCGAGATCGGGTGAAAAAGTTTATACATATAACAGTTTAGTACGCAACGTATATTATGTATAATAGCAGTGTCAAATGCGAATAAAGTATCGAGTGTGACTTTTATTCATCTTTTTTTTTTACCCACAACGGGAGCTCGACGCGTCCGCAACAAACAGATTTTTATAAGACTTTTTGGAGAGATTCTTTGGCCTAATATATAGGGCCTGAATTAGGAACGTTACAGAGCTAATGCAACATTTAATCAAAATATATTAAGAATCAATGTCGGTTCAAAACTTTCACAGCTAAGGCAATCGTAGGGAATATGGCAAAGTACAAATTAAAAGTATAGATAATAAGCTCTTATTAGAAATTCATTACGTGTTATTAGCACTTTCAAAAGTTTATATGAACGATCGAAAATCAAAGTTAACTTTTGGAAATAAACGCTCGAATAAACACTCAAAATTAAGGTCCAACTTTTAGCTTTATATTGTACCTCGCTTACAACTTTCGAACGAGAAATGCTAATAGTTATAAAATGCAAGTGAAAGCTTGCTATACCTATTCTAAAAAGCAGGTTGCAAATTACTAAACGAAAAGTTTGACTATATCTAAAAGAAATGTCTTCTAATCGCCCTGTAGCTAAACTGCCGGGCGCGTGAACTTTGACGAACGCAGCGAAAAGCTAGGTACAAGAGAGAGAGAGAGAGAGAGAGAATATAACGGGCGCGCGAGGGTCAAAAGGAAGCCTCGAGCTCTGCAGTAGTCGCGCGCACGTGTGTACTAGGCGCGTGCACTGATGTTTCCTAAGCCTTTCAGGAACTGTTGCATATATATAAACACTCGCGCGCGCGCGCACCTACGTCACTCATCCACTCTCCGCGTCCTTACATTTCATATGTATATATGTGTAGTGTGTCATCTACTTCAGCGAACATTTCTTTATTTCCTCTTCTTGTAATTGTTCTCGTCCTCTGTATGTACACAAAACTGCATCAGTCTTTTTCACGATTCCCCGTAGCAAAGAGACGTACCGCTGAAAGGACGAAGCTTATCCTTCAACGTGTCCTGAACAGCTGCCGAG
>UELU01120561.1:0-15107 GCA_900490025.1 Megastigmus dorsalis | reverse complement strand
CTCCCCCCCGGTCCGACGATTCTCCATTTTATCTGGAGCGGCTGGTCTCGTGTGCGTGGGCGTTATTCGCCTTTATATAGGGGAGGCAGTTTTTTCTCTTTCTTCGCTCGCTTCCTATACAGTATATATTTTTCGCAGTTTCGACCGCGCTCGTCCAATTATGTCTACATGTGTGTGCCTATTGCGAGCTTTTTGCGCGCGAGACAGAGACCTTTGTACTTTCGATGGAGCGAGGTTTCTTTTGTTTTTTTGTTTTGTTGGTTACAAGGTGACAGCGAAAACTTTTATATATTTACGTCTGCAGGCTATAAAAGCGGAGCGCGCGTCGTGATGATAAGCCGCGCGCCTTCGTTTTTTTTTTGTAATTTCTCCTACTACCGAATATTATACGTTAAATGTCAACAATATAATTATAATTCTTGTACTGCAAACTTAAAAAAACATCCGATCCAGTGGCTCAAAGTCACGTGGCGATCAATTAAAGATTAACCTGATTGAAGGTCGATTCGAAGACGCCGCGTCGGCACACAACAAACTGACGCTTAAGCCTATTTATCCTACTTTATACAAACGGAAACGCTAATTATTTTTCTTATATCGTGGGCTCACTGCTTACTTTTTATTTTTATTTTTTTTTTTTTTAGATTAAACTGAAAGTGAAAACTGAATTTTACACTATTGGACTGAAAATTCTTGTAGATCTATATACATTAACATACAGAGGGCACATATAAACCTATAAAAGTATAAAGGAACATAATTTTCTTGAAATTCCACACTTCTGAGTTTGTAATTTAGTCTCACAAGAAAATAATCTGAAAAAGTAAATTATTTGCTGTGGAATTGATGTATAGTCTCCATAGAATAACAGTTTATAGAGATTTTATGGGTTGTGAAGAACAAACTACAGTTTTATCAGGTATAAGTATCTATTTAAAGAAAGTTTAGATAAACAGCCCCATGAACTTATCGTTTCCTATACCTAACTTACTTTCAAAGTACCGGAACAATTAAAAAAATAAAATGCATCAAATTACAAAAGACATTAAGCAATGAATTTCTGACAATTTACATATAACCTTTAATTATTAGATTTTGTCAAACTAAAAATATATAGTACAATACGTTAAGTAATATAGTCGGCATTATTTGGGATTATTAAGAGTGCAGGAGAAAAAACAGCGCCATTTAAGCGTAAAAGCATATCTCGCTTAGCGGCCGCTAATGGGAAAATAAGAATCTATTACGCGTGAAAGTAACATTCTGCGCGTCGTGGTTAATAAGCATTTTCTCGACTTGGAAAAAATTTTCAAAATAGTTGTGATTCACCAGCGCTCGTCACGGACTTTCGAATCACCTGATGCTTTTAAAACAATATAAGCTCCCGCCCCTCCACATGATTATCGATAAAAGCCGTCGGCGCTTCTTGTTATTCTCGATCGCGCGGCAAAGTTTTTCGTTTCCCCCTCGTGGCTATACGCTTAAAAAAAGCACAAAGCCACGGTGCCCAAACAAAACGGCGGTCTTTTTTTATTTTTAAATTGACGGCACGTGTCTGCGCTACTTTTAACGCACACGCTTCTCTCAACCCATTGAGAGAAAAACGATGGCTCAAAAGAGAGAGAGAGAGACGCCGTGAAGGAGTTTCCGTGAAAGTGGAGAGAAAAAAAGTAGAGGGGTTGGCGCCGACTATTTTCAAATTAAACGCGGGGACGAAGAGAGGCGTTTTTAAGAGTTACGAGATGTAAGCGCGTCTCGAGTGTGCGCTCGAACGAAGAAAAATGTAGTGAGAAAAAAATAGCTGTGGCGATGTAACCCCCGCAAGCGCAGGATTTCGAGGAAAGCCGGAAGCCGTTTAAACAGATTGAGACATCTTCGAGAATGGGCTTTACGCAAGATATATGCGCTTTTTATTATGTGTGCAGCGCGACGATGTCGAGCATTTTTTTTTCTAACATATATATATATATATATGTTCTGATCCTGCTTGATACAGTTTTTTGCTAACGATGACAAATCGCGTGCATCCGAGATATTTTAATTTTTGGATTCGTTTTTGCTTTGCGATTAACCGCAGTGTTTGTTAAAAATATAAAAAATGTGTGCTTTAGTAAATTTTGTTTAAGTTAATGCACCGTTAAATCACAGATGGGCGCCGGGCAGTTGTTGGCCACTTGACAATTCCACGATGCTTAAAAAAGAAATGATTTTAAGCTTTGCTTTACTTTGCAAAAAGGTGCACCTGTAGAATAAAATTAAATTCAAGTCCAAAAGAACAAGAGAAGCAATAGCTTTACAGCCCGCATTTGCGCCGGGAAAATTTGTTCGTATCCTTCCGAAGCACATAGGCCGCAATAAACGATTGAACTTGATGCACTCTCGGAAAAACCAGCAGACCAGCGCCAGAGAGATTAAAATCCCTCGTATTCTCAAAGTGCATGGCGTCGCCACGTCACGTGCATATATAGGACAATTAGCTTTGTCGGCAAACTGTGTACCGACAATTAAAAAGATGTAGGTACATCGGTAGGGGGGTAAGTAAGTCTTTCCCAACACCTTACACCTTATATAGCGGAGTGGGGGAAGCGAATGGGGGAAGCGTGCAAGAATAAGGAAGTACAGGTATACGAGGGTGGAGGGGATATACGTACAGTAGGGAGTATATCTATAGAGGCAGTGAGCAGGGGCAACGACGGAAGAATGCCTATCGGCGAATGTCAATGGCAAAGCTTACGGGGACGATTGGGGCGGAGGCTAGGAGGGAAGTAGTGGCGTGGCCCGGTATATAGCGGGGAAACGGAGAGAGGGTAAATATAAGCAGCCCTCGGTCAGAGCGGCGGAAAAAGTACCCGAGCCGACCGAGCGCTTCCAGAGCGATCAGTTAGACTCAGACCCTCGTCTAAACAAGTCGATATTCTCTCTAGCTGTACTTCACTAGAGAACGACTCCTGCGAACTTTTTATACATCGAGAGAACTTTGTAGTTTGTAGTACATAGTGGATATGCCTGTAGGCTTCACGGCACACTTGAGTCTTGCATAGGGCCTCGCAACGCTTAATTCTGGCTTATTTTCTTATTTCGTTTATTTACCGCTGTGTTGTGCGCGGCTGCCGAGAGATAATCGGTGCGGTGCGGACAGTGCAGTTGGCGACTCGCTCGATGTGAACTCTTGCCCTGACGCGAGAGTTTTGGTGCAGCTTGGATAATTGGATCGACGACGGAACGAAACACTCGTTCGAGCTGTTGCACATTTGGAATCTGGACTGGAGGATACACTTGCTCCGCAAAATACGATACAGGTTCGTTGAGTCTTTTCGATATTTACACGCTCCAGTTGCAAGACATCATTTGCAAAAGTGCACCCTTCTTATATATATGTTTATACGCATACAGTATACATTGCGAATAAGTAAATATTGCAAAATGTCTCCAATGCGCCCGGTACTCTATTATTTCGCTTCCTTCGTCATTTTATTCCTTTTTATTTATATTATGTCATTGAGAAAACGAGTCTTTCCTGTCGGTAAATATGGCTACAAAGTAGATACACTTCTGTGAAACTAAACAGAAGTCCGCTATGTGCACGGAAAGTGAATTTTTTTTACCGTGAAAAGGGTTTCTTTTCCTTGTCAAAGGTTGTCAAAGGATTCCCTTTTACGCGGCAAAAGAATCGTTTTCCCAATGTTTCATTCAACTTTGCAGATCTTTCGCATACAATTCATGATATCTCGAAAACCTCAAATCATTATTTTTCCTTAGAAAGAGTTTTAAAGTATCGATAAATTGAAACAAGTGGAAAGATGCCAAATATACCTTCATAAAAACAGTTAAAAATCGTCATTTTAAATCACCCAACTTGTCTATAATTACCCATTAATTTCGGCACGCGAATACGTGTAATTCTGTTAGCGATCTAACAAAACAAAAAAAAAAGTAAAAGCACGTCTAATTCATCACTCGGCCAAAACTGTGGAAAGCATGTTAAAAAAAAAGGATCGCAAAAGGTTGGCGAGAACAGCCGGCGCGAAAGCGGGAGATTTAAATGCCCAGCGCTATATTGCCGCCGCGCGCCACTGTAAACCCGCCGAGGACGATAGTCCACGCAACCCGTGTATACATACACACACAACATACATTTAAATCCCTTGGCGTCTATATTTTTTTGACTTTCGCTGCTGATCGAGCGATTTTATCATAATACAGAAGAAGCGCACGTTCGGGTTAATAATCCCTTCGGTCGTCTCTCTCTCTCCTTCTCTCGCTCGGAGCGCGCTGCGCCCCACCATAGAGCTTCTTTTCGCTCTCTCTCTCTCTCTCTCTCTCTCTCTCCCTCTTTCTCCATGCGCCTTCGTCGGCGTGCTTCAGTTGTTTTCGGCCCGAATAAGTATATCGTATCCTTCGAGTCGGTGCGCGCGCGCGAAAACAGTCGTTTTGGAGCCAGCAGCGGAGCGATCGGGAAAATCGCGCCCCGGGAAAATCTGCGCCGTACTTAACGAAACCTGCGACGGCTTGCGCCAGTGTGCGGCTGTACGTTTCCGTACATCCTATACTTATAGATAGCTATAGACCACCGGCGAGGGACTACACGTGCCACCCAGCGAATTCTTTATCGTCGAATCATCGGCCGTTCTTTTTCATACCTACGTAGCGTATTAACCCGGTGCGTTTATTTTATTTGCTATGATGTATTCTCCGATTTACGCAGCTTATAAAGGTATGAATTAATCTAATTATTTTTTTGTTCAGTAAAAAAATTATTGTAACCACTTATTATTTCTCAAATAATTGTTTATGCGATTTTATTTCAATCCTCATTTTGATTATACGACGATTTAATATATATATATGTTTAATAACAATTGTTATGAGGAATGGATAATAAAACGTTGTTTTAATTAATCAGTTTTTAAAGACCAAACGTATTTGAAAGATCCAATAATAATTTGTAATTCTACGTTCTTAATATTTACTAGCAAAATTTTCATATTGAAAATCGGGAACTTTTTTTATGATCGATTACCTGATGTACAATAGTTCCATTAGGTTAGCATGTTTGTTTTTAAAATGTAATGGAATTCTCTGAATCTTGTTAAGTGCCGATCAACAGTACATGTTTATACTTTTGATTATACACCGATACTTTCACTTCATTTTAGTTCGCCAGCGTAGTAATAGTCATTATTATAAATGCTTTTTCAAATCAATATCCGATGAATGTTAAATTACTGTTTAAATGAATAAATAAATTATTGCAAATATGAAAAATGAATAATTATTACCAATAATTAATTATAAATTAATTTTATAATAAAAAATTATAACTATAGATAAATCCCCAAATGAAATAAAAGTAATTTAATCCACTCAACACTCAACATTATATCTATTTGATATCGAAATGAATTGTTTAATTTAACTTTTTAACTTTTTTATACGCTCATCAATTCATCACTACATATCAAACAGATCGTAAATCCTTATACAACGCAGATAGATACTTGCGTAATAATCGCGATTATTCGTGGAAAAGAAAAAAAAAAAAAGTCGGGCAATCTCGTTGGATAGAAAAAAAGCGCCACGCGCCGACGAAGATCCGTCGCGCACAAAAACGTATTGGTCCTGGCAAACAAAGCCAATCGGCGCGTCGCGGCGGGGCAAAGCGCATTTGGGGGGAAAAGAGGCGCGCTGATATATAGGAGGAGACTATACCATATATACATAGACTGGGCGAATTCGTGGAGGGTCGAGCTGTCGGTGCGGTGCGCAAGGAAAGCACACGCGTGGATATAAGGAGCGGCGAGAGAGCGAGAGAAAAAGCGATCGATCGGCTAATCGAGAAGGACAGCGAGTGATTCTCATTATCGGATCTGCCTCCTACTCCGTCCATGTGTCTTTTTTTCTCTCGCGAGGGAAGGAAGAAGGAAGACGGACGCAGCTATACAGCTATTTCTCGCTCACCTCCTTCCATTCTCTCTCTCTCCCTCTCTCCACTGGCTTCCATATATTTTATACGCTCCGACGCGTTGGCCCGTCATTAATCGAGTAGCCCTCTTTCTCTGTCTCTCTGTGCAGCAGCTTCGACCACCTTTTTTTCGCCCCCTTCCATCGCTCTTATTTGTTTTTATTTCGCGGCGCGAGTCTACCGTCTTTATGCCGCGACCTTTATTATCGCGCGTATATACGTATTTTTCGTTAGAGAGGACTCTCGATCATTGTTCTCGCTTTCCCCTTCTTACTTTCTTGCGAATCGGAGCTCGATTTTTTTTTCCGTTACGAACAAGAAGATATTTAAGTAACGCTCGGATTAGGCATTTTGCTTAGCGAAATAAATATAATAGCCCCGGGCTTGTGTTTTCATTGCGCCGAGCTTGATTGTACCGGTGCCTCGCAATCTTTATTCGCGAACGGTCAGGGTTTATGATTTACACTTTTTTTTGTTTTGGTATATAGCGCGTTTTAGTTAATAGCTTATCGGTCGAATGTTTACTTTTAAATACTCGAATACCTTTAAATTAAAATCACAGATTTCGAGTTTCGATAAAATGTTAATTACAGCTTACAAAAGTACTAAATAATATTCAATTCCAAAATATTTCTCTGACCAAACGTTGATCAATGTGTTCGATATAAACCCAAAAACACATCGAAACGTTATATATTTAGGGAAGATTTGTGTACATTAATTTATTTTCCGCTCCGAAATTAGAAGCATTTAGATAATTGCGGATTATCGGCTGGCTTTTTTTTTGTTCCTTCTCTTGGTATACGGCGCCGGGCAGAAGTGTTTTATACCATCAAAAGAAGATAGCTATTATCGCGAGTCGGGCAATTGTCCCGAGATATAGGGAGTCAATGTCTTTTGTTCGGCCGGCTTTCTTATAAACACAAGGGCGAACTTTTCGTCTCCCGCCCAGTATGAAATACGAAATGACTCACACGTGGACATTTTCCTCGGATAAGGTTTTTCTGCATTTTTACGATTTCCTCGTCAAGAAAAAATAATCCCACCGATAAGTTCAAACAAAGTAAAAAGATAAACCATTTCAATCTCAAACAAACAAATTTCCTTTGGCTAACCGTCGTGTTTCATAAAAACGGCACCAAGAATTCTTGCAATCTACTTTAGAAGCCATATCCGCCAGATTAAAAAGCAATGATCCTCGGATAATACGCCACACCAATATCGCATACTTAAATGCAAAAGTAAACAAACAATGCCGGGAAAATTCCGAAAACTCTATACCTATAGGAAATCTTTAATTAACAAGCCGATTTAGACAATCAATTATGTTACAGTCCCCTTTATTATTTAAAGTAAAATTTACGCCGAGGTAAAATTCTCGAACACTCTGCGGCCATGAAAATCGGTCGTCGAGAAAATTCAAAATAAACGTGTCTGCGCTTGTCTTTAGTCGTTTCCGTGTGGCTTGTACGCAAATTTTACCTCCAAACTCCGAAGAAAACGGAGAGAGACAGATATATTAAATACGGTGGCCGTCAGAAGCCGTTAAGGGCTTGTTTGCATTTTTGTCCGTTCCAGACGTAGAGTTTATGTACATGTAGGTATACGACACTCCCAGACTCCACTTTTCACAGCCACGCCGTCGCGTCGAGTTTCGCAGCCGAAATACCCGTATAAGGAAATCGCACCGTTCGAATCTTTAATTTACGACCCCCTTGTACACGTAGTTGGCCTGCCTGGAGGATACAATCGGCCAAATTCGCAAATCCCGAAAGGGCAAAGACCACTTTTGCTTTTCACGCTTTTCCCTTCTTTCACTGTCTCTCTCTCGTTCTCTCTATCTCTCTCTCTCTCTCTGTGTCTTTTATTTTTCATTCTCTCTCTCGCCAATCCTTCGTCCTCCTGTCTCGAGTTCTCCTTTAAAATCGTTTTTGCGCACGCATAGAGACTGCCGACTCGACGATTTGTCTCAAAGCTTATTTGTCAAACTTTTTGAGCTATAGCAGAATTGTAGTGAGTCATTTATACTATTTTACTATTGCTGTAATAATTTTTTCATATACTTTTACTTTTTTCACGCGCGGTTCTTCATTATCGCGCTTTTTTTTATTTCATAATACCTATACCTACAAACTATTAATTTGTTTTTCTTTGTAACTATTAAATAATTTTAATAAAAAAATATTTTATATGCCTAAAACATTTTCTTGATGATTTTTTTAGTAAATTCCCATGAGCGAGGCGGCATAAATAATTAAAATATTTCAAGAGCCAAGGGATATTATCTGGCGCAAAATCGTCATCTTCATCCAAACTTTCTACCTCTCTGCAGCTAAGCGTGCTTTATTGCCACTCACTCTTTTTGCATCTTTTCTCTCGTCTCTCTCGTCTCGCCTTTCCTCGTCCGTAGGCCGCCTCGTAAACGAAGAAAACAAGCAAAGGCGCGTCGCTGCTGCTCCACTTGAATAAATCAAGGCCCGGCTTGGCTTCCGCAGATTTGGAAAAGGGAGAGACGCGCACAGGCCTCGGGGCCTTCTACCACCCCGACTTAATGTATGCAAGAGTACGACGGAGATGGAGGGGAAAGAACCAAACGTGCAAAGCAGACGTTGCTACTCTGCTTCCTCTCTCTCTCTCTCTGCCTCTCTCTGCCTCTCTCTCTCTTAGAATCCATTGTCTGGAGAATGCGAAAAACCCTTTTTCCGGGAAAGCCCGGCGAAGCGAGAATAACAATGCCGCCGGCGACGGCACAGGGCAACGACGACAAAAATCCCCCTTTTTGGCGCCCCTTTCACTGCCTAGCAGTATATACACATATATACACTCCATTTTTCCGGTTTCAGCGGCTTATAAGCGCGCGCGTAGGAGGGTGCACGAGTGAAAGGATTTTTTTTTTCTGCGGGCGACGAGTTTTCTCCTTTTTTGTGCCGGTATGGCTGGGCGCAGGGGCGGATCCCATTGTCGCGAGGGCCGATTTCCATGCGTGTCGCGCGATCGCCGAGCCTGTCAACTCCACAGAAGAAAATCCATCCACTTCACCTGCTATCCATCGCGCGCAATGTCTTTCAAGCTTTTTATATGCGAATCGGCCTTTTGTTCGCCGACTCCTTTTTTTCCCGCATATTTCAGTTTTTTTTTTCATCTTCTTCTCAAAGAATTTCCCCTTATTTCCTGTTTTCTCGCCACAGAGCCGTGCAACGCATTCATAGCCGATCTCTTGGAAAAACATTGGAGTTTGTTATTCTTGTGACCTTCGTCAAAAATTAGCGCTTCATCATATAGAGTATAGAAGAAAGAAGCATGTTAATATATAGGAGCGAAAAGAAACTAAAAAAGGTTTGGAGATTATAAGGTTGGTTTTCCATTGCAGCTCCTATCAACATGCGAGCTAACTGGGATCAGCAGGAGACGCTCGTGGAGGAGCATCAGAAGCAGTCGTCGCTGCAGCCCGTCGTGCAGGAGGCTGCCGAGAACCTAGTGGGCCATCCCCTCCACGCGGCAACCACACCCGCCTGGGACAGCATCACCGATGGCCTCGTCGTGGTGAGTAATCGCATCCACCCCCTCCTACCGACCCCCAGTTCTCCATTGACCACCTTATATATATATATATACACCCCATACTCGCTCTTCCCCTTCTGATGCGTGCACGCGCAAAAACTCGTGTGTGCGCCTCCCCCGTGCAGCACACGCACACACTCACACATTCGCATCCGCATCCCCCATCTTTCTCTCTCTCTCTCTCTCTCTCACTCCTTTCCCCTTTTACCCCGTGTATTTTCTAGTTTTTCGCCTCTCCCTCGTATAGCAGATATTACCGTTCACGTGCGTGCAGCAGTGGCTCTATATCTCTCTCTCTGTCCGCGTGTGTGCGTGTGTGCGAATGTACATAAATACAGCCCCCCTTTGCAGCAGCTCTCATCCCCCTCTCTGGTTTTTCGAAATGGCCGGAGAACCGGGGATTGGCTCGATCTCTTTCTCTCTCGCTCTCTCCCCCCTCCCCCTCTCTCTACATGTTTGTACGTAAGCTCGTACCCTTAGAGAGAGGGAGAGAGAGAGAAAGAGCAATGAGATTCCTCTCCAATCTCATTTTCCTGAATCCTAAAAGTATGGCACATTCGCTGGGGCATTACTGCCGTATCGTTTAAGCGCGATAAAAATAACTTTCGCTCGGGGACTGCCGCCCTCCCACTCCCCTTACCCCCCCTTGAATCGCCGACTGCCGCGAGAGACAGACAACGTTTGCGCGTTCACATATATGCGGCAGAATGGCCTCCTTTTCCAGTAAGAGAGGCTCAAATTTTTATCATCATTAGAGACGGGGGGGTCTGAGAGATGCGCGAAGATGTGTGTGGATGCGCGTGTGTGTATTTAGAGATGCCGTAAATCGAGGGTATTTTGCTGCTTGTATGGGCATATAGAGCTTATTTTCTCGGCAAACGCCAATGCCCTTTTCCGCATTTATCGATTGGACGTAACGTAAAGAAAAATAATACTTCTACCTTTCATTGGGATTTGTTATTATGGTGCCAGTATTAATTTTTATAAAATCGAATTCTATGAAATTAAAACTATTATATGTATTTTAATCAGTTTATTTTGGTAATTCAAGTTGATCTCAGGCTATTAAGCTAAGCATCGATTTAATGATCCGCGATACTTTTCAAATGCCCTTTCTCCGTTCGCCCTTTTTCGTTAAAATTCGTCATTGTACTCATGAATCATCTTTTTTTTTCGCATTGCAGAAGCCAGAGCCATTGGACGACAAAAACAACGATTCCGGCATTTCTCCGGGACACTACACCAGCGCTTCAGCCTCACCCGAAAGCGGATCGTCACAAGATTCGAGCAATCTCCCGATGAACACATTCGAATACAGCCCCCAGATCATGTACAAGCCATGTGACTCGCCGCTCGACTATGCGCGAGCCGAATACGGCATCAAGACTCAGCACGAGATCAACGCCGCGTCACCCGCGGACCATCGGACGCAGGTGCAGAACATGAGCGACAAAGAGGCCGAGGACACCGAGGACGCCGAGGAGCCCGGTCTCAGAGTGCCGCTCGTCAATTCTCAGGGCAAAATGAAGACCTTCCGATGCAAGCAGTGCGACTTTTCCGCCATCACGAAGCTCGAATTCTGGGCCCACACCCGCACCCACATCAAGGCCGAGAAGCTGCTCGTCTGTCCCAAGTGTCCCTTCTGCACCGAGTACAAGCACCACTTGGAGTACCATCTGAGAAATCACTTTGGCTCGAAGCCCTACAAGTGCGACAAGTGCAGCTATTCCTGCGTCAACAAATCGATGCTCAACAGCCACTTGAAGTCCCACTCGAACGTCTATCAGTTCAGATGCGCCGACTGCACCTACGCGACCAAGTACTGCCACTCGCTCAAGCTTCATCTGCGCAAATACGAGCACAAACCGGCGATGGTGCTGAACGCGGACGGTACGCCGAATCCACTTCCCATCATCGACGTGTACGGCACGAGACGCGGTCCCAAATCCAAGCCCAAGAAGGACCAGTCCCAGGAGCAGCAACCGGCCAACAACAACACCTTGGTCAACAGCCTCATGCCGACCGTCGTGCCCCAACAGCTCGCCGCGCTCGGCAATTTCAACTTCAACGCGATCAACGGCGTACCCAATCCGGCCTTCAACGGCTTCAACGGATCCGTCGGCTCGAACGACATGAGCCTGCCCTCGGCCCCGACTCTGATGGGCTTCCCCTATCATCTGTTCAGCGGCATCCAGATGCTCGCGGCGCCCAATCAGTTCGGCCCCGCTGCTCCTCAACAGTCCGCTCCACAGTCCGCTCCACAGCCCGCTCCACAGCCCGCTCACACCGAAGAGTTGAACAACTCATCGGAACCTCCCGCATCGAAGGCAACTCCCTTGGATTTGAGCAGATGCGAAGACAAGACCGTCGCGGAGGACACGGCGATGCCGGTAGTCACGTCGACGGTCGCCCCGTTCCTCGGTAACGCGAATTCCCCGAGAACCGGAGGAACCAGACGACGCAAGGGACGCGCCTTCAAGCTGGAACGACGCGTGGTCGAGCGCGAATCCGACGAGGAGGAAGCGGCGGAGCGCGAGGCAGGACAGCAGCCGGACAACGAGAAATACGACGACGTGTCGCCGGCGTCCGCGTCGCCCCTGTCCGTCGACTCGAAGGAGTACATCAAGGAGGAGCTGAACTCGCCCCACTCGCCCCGATCGCCCCGATCGCCCCAATACAGCACCATGAACATGAGCGGGGAGTTCCATTGTCAGTACTGCGAGATCTCGTTCGGCAACGAAGTCATGCACTCCGTACACATGGGCTATCACGGCTACCAGAATCCCTACACGTGCAACATGTGCGGCACCCAGTGCACGGACAAAGTGTCGTTCTTCCTGCACATTGCCCGCTTCAAGCACTAAGACCTTGCCGTAGGCGAACGATTCTGGGAGAGGGGAGAATCGCGTTGTTGAGCAATGAGAGAGATTGGCACTATTCCCTTTCCCTTCTTTTTTTTTTTTTTTATTTTCGAGAGGGATGGCAGTGGATAGCCTAATTACACGGTGACACAGCTTTTTTGTTCTGGCTAATTTACGGCTTAATGTGGTGGCGCGCACCTCGTGTTGGCTGATTCTCGAGACCTGGTGCTCTTTTTAAGCTTTACCCCACTGCCTTTTTTAAATGTCGCGCGCGACTGGAATTTTAAAAAAGACGACGTAAGCTTGAACAGGTGAAACTTGGAGTCGGCCAATACGACTTTGCGTTCGAGTCATAGATTAGCCACTGACATATTCTATTCCTTATTGTAAGATGAATTTATTTATTTTTTTATCATTCACTGCCTCTCCGCTGAAGAAAGATAATTGATACGTTATTGAGAATGTTAAGGAAAAAAAAAGATAAAGATATTCGAGTACTAAATCGACGATGTGGTGTGCGAATGAGAATTTAGTTGTTAGAATTAAGAGTTTAGATGTGAACGAAAAAAATAATTCGTTCGAGATGATTGCTGTGTCATTTTCACGATGAAATTAGCATTGTTTGCGAGTGTACAAAGAAAATAGTTTTGAAGAGGTAGTCGCATGCAGTGTATTTAAAGCTTTTTTGCACGAATGTAGCGAACCAAATTTCGGAAAAAAATACATATATTAATCTGTTTTTTTTTGTTTTTTTTTCAAAGTCATGTTTAAATTAAAGTAAATAGGGGAATATTTACAGACCATCAAAGAAAATCTCTGCATTCTAGTCAAAATTGATTTAAACAAATGATATTAGCAACGGGCAGACACTATGAGTATCGAAAAGCTCGGGGTGCAATTTTCTTAATTTTAGAAAGTCAATTAGAGTCAGTAACATTATGCGCTCGTGGAGGAATCAAAGACCAATGTATACAATCCCTCGAAGTTCTTTTGTATTAATTTTCTATCGCAATATCTTGTTACATCATTCTATTATTCTCGTTTATTTTTTTTATATAATTCTACAGAAAAATGAATGTTTCATCATTCGAAAATTTTATAAGTACATTTTTTACTTCGAATTGGAATGGAAAACTCTAGGAATTTATGCACAATACTTTGTATACAATGTCGTTGATGAATTTCTGCGCCTGCGGTGTTTGGCTGTTTACGAGATAGATCCACCTTTGCGTAAAAATATCGATTCGCCAATATTGCGAAAACTACGATATTTCGAACAAATTTATGCGTTTGATAAATTTATTATATTAGAATTTAAGTAAAATTGTACAATCAAATTTGATTATTTTTCATTTTTTTTCTAATTTTTTTTCCGATACAATTGTACATTATTTCTGATTGTAGTAAAATATACTGTTTGATATTTTTTTTGTGAGAAGCATTAAGAATATAAGTAATAATACTTTCTGGATTAACGATGTAAGAACTTAGGCTCAGGAAAAAAACGTCTTTCTACAAATTAATCGTGAGACGATAGCGATGTAACTGCAGAATGACCGCCGATGTTTTTTGTACTTTTTCAGAAAAAAACGAAAGGAGATAACAGTATTTTTCTATCGAATGCGATTTTCGTAGCATTTTTGGCTGAAGGAAGAATTGTAAGAGTTTATATGTTAAAGCGCGGGTGACCAGGCGAGAAAATGCGAATGCGTTTATATGGAAACCTCTGTATTTGAAGAGAGCACTTCTATAAGGATAATTTAGGCTCGGAGAATTTGTGAGCATCAGATTTTTGATGAACACATTTGTATAGATACTATATTTCAGATATATTTTCATATCGCGAAGATATATTGTTGTGAATAATAGAATAAATACATTTATATTGCAGCTTACAATCGATTGTTTTTTTTTTTCGTTGGCTTAATAGAAAACTTTTTAGTTTACGACTACTGAAACATTTGTGAATAATTCGCTTAATCCTTCGTACAAACTAAACACTACGTATTTCGAGAACTCTATTTTTTAGAGATCCTATTTTATTTTTGCGCAAGTAGATATATTTAGAGATTTTTTGTTTTATAACGTCTACTACCAAAGATTGTAGTGCTGAGTTTGTAAATACAGAATGAATATACATTATTGATGATATGCTCAAAAATGTAAATATTCAAACGCATATACATACTGACCATATTGGAGGAAGGTACAAGCGAATCCGATAAATTTTATAATGTAACTTGCAATTTACCTAACGTCACGTAATACACAACATTCCGATGTTTACTTATATAATTATATTATATAATTGAAAAAAAAAATAAACAGTTCATAAATTATTTATATAAATCGGTGTAATATTTTCCATGATCCTATATTCATTCCTTATCCCATCTAAAATACATAGATATTAATATATAACGAACATTTTTCCAATAAATATTATGGAGGTTCTGCCGGTAGCAGATCTAAAATTAAGATTTCAATGAATATATACAGGTCTGTAGACAAAGGTCTAATAAAGCTACAGTTAAATTTTTGTGAGGCTACATCGCCTCAGAAACGAGAAAAAAGTTGATTTTCGCAAAGGTTATGTACTATGAATATATACCTGTATATATCGATTACGCTTGTCGAATACAGCCAATTTAGTGCTTGATTTCCTACGTACCGGTATAGACAATTTTATATAAATATATATATATATATATACCTAATCGGTC
>UELU01120555.1:0-35477 GCA_900490025.1 Megastigmus dorsalis | reverse complement strand
TATATATATATATATATATACGTGTAGCGTGGCGACCGGCGCGACGCGTCGCTATTCCTTCCGATTCCGTCGCGGTGCGGAGTGTGCGCGAGCGCGCCAAGGGGGAGAGCAACTTCTCTTTCCCTCTCTTTCTCTCTATTATATATATACATACATACACACGTTATCCGAAAGAGCCGCAGGATGAATCAGCGCGCGCGCGATCGTCGAGGAGTATTATAGTCGCTCGCTTCTTCAGTTCTCCCGCAGCTGCAGCAGTTCAACCGCATACAGTATAAGCGCCTCGAGCTCGACCGAAAAAACGTATATCGCGTAGTTCTGTGCAGGTACATAGGTACGAAAGTTTATAGCGACTGCAGCGAAACGCTGTGTTCGAGTTGTTGTTTTACGGTAGCGAGCAGAACTCATGTTCTCTCTCTCTCTCTCTCTCTCTCTCTCTCTGTGTGTCTGTGTATTGTTTCCTTTCTCCGTTGTGTTATACACATGGTGTACAAGTGACATCTCAATGATCGAATGAAGGTAGGATGGAGAAAGAGTCGGACTATTGTGCGAAGCTATAAATACCCCTTTTGTGGGCGGCAAAAATCGATAAGTGGACTCGATTATTTTCGCGCCTGGTCGACGTAGCACTATCGAACTGTCCGTAGAGGGTTGAGCGAAAACTGTTCTACTAACATTCCGACATTATTTATTTTTCTGTGTTCAGGTATGAATATACATAGAATCTACTATATATACATATATAAGTTACACTTCTTCAAATGTGTGGCGGATTTTCGCTAATAGTCGAACTATAAAATAATGAATATTTCATCGGAAAAAGTAAAATGCGTCGAGTCGGAGAATTTCCATTCATTGCTCGTATACGCGCGGAGGGAGAGCTTTGGACACTAAATAAGCACTGCGCCGAGACTCGAGGAGCAAGTCTGAGAGATAGAGAAAGAGAAACATAAGTTAACATTGAGTGAAAAGCCGCAGTTGCAGTCGCTGCACTTTGGGGTACAAGCTAGAGTGCAGCTATTCTCGGTCCGTATAGGCGCTGCACAGTGACATTTTTAAAAGGAATTCCTCTCTTTCCTTTCGGAATTTATATATACACGCATATATATATACAAAGAGAGAGAGAGAGAGAGAGACAGAGAGAAAGGCGTTTGCTTATCGTGCGCATGCCTCTTCTGTCTTTTACGGGAAAAAAGGAAAGCAAAGCGTCCTCGTATGTGTATATATATATATTAGAATATCCTCCGTCGCGAAACATCATTTCTCTCTTTCCTTTTCTTATCAGAAGTTTACTTATAGATATTTAAATGTCGATTTCTTCTATGCATACCAAAAACATTTGATCCTTTTTGCTAGAGCATTTCTCAAGATAAAAGGAAAAAATGAATTCTAACCTCAAAAAATATAGTTTTATAAAGTCTATCTATTAATAGATAACGAAAAGTCAATTCTCCTTTAGGAAGACTAAATTTTGTCCGTTTTGATCTAGCTTTAACCGATTTCAAGATAAATGCGAAAAACTAATTCTAACTTTAACAAATAACGTTTTTAAAACTTTTATTTATAGATATCGAAATGTCGATTTCTCCTAGAAATAACAAACAATTTGGTCTCGAGATAAAAGAGAAAAAGAAATTCCAACCTCAAAAAATACAGTTTTAAAATCATACGTGTCTATAGAAACTTTTAATTTAAATAATTTTATATCTATAAAAATTATCTTTAAAAAGGTAAAAATTGTGAAAAGTATGATTTTTCTTTCCCAGCACAATTAAATTTATTTTTGAACCAAATCTTACTATGAAATAAAATCTCTTTAGTCACTGTATCTTTAATCTCTTTTCGATAATCGTCATGAATAAGAAAAAACAATATATATTAGTTTTTGCTGCATAACATCAATTCGTTATTACACTTCCGATATTATTATAATTTGAGCTAAAGAAAGTTATGAACTCAAGTCACAAATACTGTCAAGTATTCTTTTTCTCTCCGTAATGCAAATTAAATAAACAATTCCTTATCAGATTACAGGAATCTTCATCTCAGAAATTGTCAAGTATTCTTGTTGTCTTAGCGGTTTATAAGTCATTATACGTGTTCCATTATTTTTATCTCTTTTCAATTTTGTATAATATCCTTAATCTTAAAATGACTATGAGTATACTTGGCGGTGCGGCGTTAGGCAGTTGACTTACGTCAGTCATAAGTACATTATTTATATTATTAATAAATAGCCTATATATTTTAATATATAATACATGTATATATGCTGCCCAGCTTGATTATTCAATAAATTGAAATAAGATGTTTCTAAAACTTATAATAAGTAACATTTTTATTTTGATATAAAACTGGTATTGAGATACGCAAATTATTATTTGCTTTCATATACGAATGATCGGAATAATCCTTGTAATCCACATTACCCCGTTCTACCTGTTAAAACAAAATGATCTGCTTTGTTTTTACTATGATTATTTAACTGCACTTAAATAAGCAAACTCAATATCTTTCAATAAAGTTGAGTATTATTCAAGATAAGAATGATGGTGAATGGTGCACATGAGAGTTTGTTAGTTTATAATAAAATAAACGAGTAAAGCTCGCTTAGCAACCAAAAACAAAAATGATAACGTTTTAAAATTATGAATGTACTGTTTTATCCTTAACCTCCCCTAAAACTTTACATTTTATACATTTTGCATACCTAAAAACTTGCACAAATTCATGAAAGTTACACGTTCAATTGGTTTAGTACAGATATTAGCTACTTTTTTTTCACTAGATACATGTGCAATCAAAATTTTCTTTTGCTGCAATAATTCACGCACATAATGACATCGTACAGCTATATGTTCCGATTTCTTATGAAATTCTTATCGCAAAAAACAGTTAGTACATTTTTTAATACAACTACTTATCGAAATAATCTACTTAACCAAATAGCTTCTTTAGATGCTTCACTTAAAGATATGTACTTAGCTTCTGTAGTTAATAGCGAAACACGTCATTGTCTCCTGCTCATCCAAGTAATTGCTCCGCCGCCGTAGCTGTACCATTCCACTTATAGATCGCCTAGTTATGGGATCACTTGCATAATCAGAATTTGAATAAACTTTTAATATGCTAGTTTCGAACATATGTTTATACAAAATTCCTTAACCTATTGTTGCTTTCAAATATTTGAAAATGCGTGAGAACAAATGCCAATGTCACTCGCGTGGATTTTCCAAAAATTGAGATGCATAATTTATCGCGAATATAATTCTTGCATAGCTTCGACTTCGCCGGGCTGTCCATAACCATCAATAGACGTATGAATGATATTTGCTTCATTTATCTAAAATCTTTTTAAAATTTCTGTAATATATCTTTGTTGATGAATGAAAATGGAACCATCATTAACTCATTAAAGACCAAGACTCCGAATTTTCAACAACTTTTTCAGGGCTTTTTTTCCCGACGTATTTTGAGCTGTTCTTTCGAATGGTGATACTGTTTTTTTGTTAAAATACTCCTGCAAAAAAAATATGCTCGGTTACCATGTGAAAACAAAATGATCTGCTTTGTTTTTACTATGATTATTTAACTGCACTTAAATAAGAAAACTCAATATCTTTCAATAAATTTGAGATTTATTCGAGATAAGAATAATGGTGAATGGTGCACATGAGAGTTTGTTAGTTTATAATAAAATAAACGCGTAAAGCTCGCTTAGCAACCAAAAACATAAATGTTAACGTTATAGAATTATGAATGTATTGTTTTATCCTTAACACTGCCCTACCTTAATGCCTCAAATAAATGTGGTTTAGTGGATACCTGTAAAACTATGGTCAATTAAAAAAAAACGCTAAGAAACGAATTATTTTGTATAAAAAGTAATTACTCAGATTTTCATACACTCTAATCCCCAAAGATTAAAATAGTTGGCAATTCTACTCTTTGAAAGGTAGAAAAAACTATAATCGTTCTTTACTAAGAGATAATATCGGAATTTGTACTTTTGAAAAGGATAAAATGCTATCTCCTCATTTCAAAAGAGCAAAAAAGTAAATTTACTCTTTTCAAACGAGTAAATATAAAATTTTCTACTTTCTAAAAGTAGAAATATCAACCCCGAATTTTCATAAGAAAAAAGAAGTAAATTTTCTCTTTTCATATGAGTAAATTAAAAATTTTCTACTTTAAAAAAGTAAATTTCCTAATTGAATATACCATACGTTTCAATTTTACAAAATGTAATTTTTTTAATTTGTTGTAAACTAGGCATTAAAAGTATATGATTGTATATGTGTATGTAAAATACGACACTTGGCGCTCGCTATGGTGTCGAGATTCGAGGCACATCTGTTGCTGTCTTTACAACTGGTTCCATTGTTATCTTGAAATGAATCGTTTCTAGCAACAATGTTCAATAGAGAAAAGATTTGTTTTTTTTTTATGCTCTTCAACTTTTATATTTGCTACTTTTATGAGATATTAATATTTTTTATGTTAATACCCAAAATTATGAAAGGAATTGGAGGACCCATTATCTTGGAAGTAATTGATTTTAAAGAAAAGTGTTCAATAGAAAAAAGATGTATTTTTTAGTTCTTAAACATTGTCTTTTTAATTTTTTTTTCAAACTATATATATTTATCATAATAGAAATTTGTTTTGTACTATGTGACTTTTATGATTCGACATTTTTTGCAATGATGAAAATATAAGTCACTACCGTGTGTCGGTCGTGCCTAAAAAAGTAAAATTTGTTATAACTTGTAAGGGGATTCATATTTACGAAAATCGACTTCGAGATTTTGTATAATTCTATTATCAAATATGAATTACATATTTATATTTTTAACAAACGGGTATGTATTGTTGTATTAAGAAGGAATAAATAAAGTTGATTTATTAAATTTTAGCTGAAAATGACACTATAAAGTTTTTCGAACTGTTCAACATTAACCTACAAAAATTCTTGATTTTCTGCATTGATTTTACCTTTCAACAAATTTCTTTTTTTTATTGGTCAGGAGGAATTTAGAGTGGTAAAATTTTCGTGGCCATAACAAATAGATTATAATGTAACGGCAAGAATAGCTTCAAATGAATGGCTTTCGTAAAAAGCTGTAAAGATTCCCATTGCATAGCGAGATCTTCCGAGAAGCAGTGTTATGTTTACGATCACGTTCTATTGAGTTATAAAAAAGCTTAAACTACTTGAAAACTGTTGGAACTTGAAATATTTGAATCAAGTATCTATACACTACTCAATACTGACACACAATATAGACACACGCATATATATATATATATATATATATATCGTTTCCCTGTATCAGCAAATATCGTTTCAGTCACAGCAAAAAGCAACTTATTAGTTTAACCCGTCTCTCAGTGTCAAACAGCAATTTGCTCTACGATTGCTGAAAATTTTTCCGTAGAATCCGCTCGGAAACCCCATATTTGACAAGTTCCCGCACAACGATTCCAAATCGTTATTTCCTCGATCCATAGTCCATACACACACGCGCGCACACACACACACACTCTTGGAGAGATAAAAATCGTTTCTAACCTCTTTCGCCCTTTACAGACGCGAACGCGGGCTCCCTCTCGGAAAAGACGCTGCACAGTCTGAGCCTCTCGTGCAACGGCGAGTCCAGCGAAGTCACTCGAGCAGCAACAACGACAGTCGAGGAACCGATAAGAATCCTCGTCGAGGAGGCGACAGCTTCAGACAGCAGCGATCCGGCGCTGAGCAATGGGGTTGAGAGCCAAGAGCTCGGGTCCGAGAGCGATCAGCAGCTGACGGCGGCCACGACTAAGAAGCCGAGCTACCTAGGACTGGCTTGCAGCATCAGCGGCTACAGCGGCATCACGAGGTACGACAGCAAGCTGCGCGAGGGATTCAGGTCGCGTGACAGCAGCCCCGGCGCCAGACTCATCACCAGGGACACTAGTCCTGCCCCTTTCAGGTATATCTTTATAGTTCATTAACGCATTCTCTTCTTTTACTTATGAAATTCTTTTACAACTGAGTGTAGACACTCGGAATTCACATTTAGAGGGCCGGAAAACCACTAGGGTAAAGGTACCTATTGCGAAACCGGTCCATATTATGAAACAAATTTTTAAATAATAAAATTTATGACTATTTAAAATAAGTATTTAGAAATAAAAAGAAATCAAGTAAAAATAGTAAGATGATAGCGTGAAATTCGTTTGGTTGTATAAACTAAGTAAAAGGTTTTTTGTCAAATTAAAGACTCCGCGTTAGATGTTAACATAATTATTTACGTTTAGCACAAATTTTTTTACAAATTTGCTTTATTTTTAAACATTAAGTAGCTGTTTCATGTTAGGTACACTTATCGTTGCCCGATCGATGAAACGTGGCAAAAATGTATAGGTAGTGTAACTGATGGTTAAATATAATTTCTAGGTTGTGAAGCTATAAATTCTAAAAATAATCATTAATAATTATTTCATACACCTTTCTTAACGTCTTTTGTATTAATAATATATTTTTTTATCAAAATACTATAAAAAAACATATTATACGGCATATTAGTATGTCATATTTGTTGCTTCGTAATAGGGACATCGAGCATGAAACACTAAGGACAGAGAGCAAAAACGCCGTTTCAAAATAGGGACATAGGATGTCATTAATTTTTTCTTTAATTTATTTAATATTTATTGTAGAAATAATAATTTTTAAGTTATTTTACTTCCAAAAGGTCTAGCCCCCTTGAGCCAATAAAAAAATTTTGATTTTTGATATTAAGATAATTAGTTTAACATGAAATGTAAAACATCGCTACGTTTTGTTTCATAATAGGTACCTTTAGCTTATAGTGGTGCAAAAAAAATTCCTCCTTTTTGTTTTAATTTCATTATTATATAGTTTTCAGGATTGGTGATTTGTGTGCAAAATTTTTGAGGAAAGTCTCCTAATTTGCATACGTCATTTTGAATACGCCAATTTGAATTATGAAATTATAAGATAGCATGCGCCATTTTGTGTCGGCCGTTTTGAGTTTTTCCTAAAAAATCAAATTTTCTAAAAGTAGAAAAAATTATCATTTGCATTACCTTCCGGGCCAGAAAATCATATTACGATATGTGAGATATCATATTACCCCATTTTCTATGGAGATTAAAAAATCCCAAATGCCGGTCCTCTAAAGGTTAAGTAAGTGGCACGTCTATATATTGCAGGTGAAGACATCGTTTTGTGAAAGGTATTTTCAACGCGATAAGGGGATGATGTATGAGGTTTCGTATTTATGCGTGGCTGACGCTCAACGTATATTGTTTGTCCAGCGCTACTATTTTTTCTTTTTTTTTTTCTTTTTGTACTCGGCGTATTGTGTCTACTATATGACGCGTCCAGTGCGTCCGTGAGTATCGCACTGGGAAAAGAAGCTCGACACTTTCGAGAATTTGAGTAAGCGGCTATTGTTATGTTATGCTTCTGAATACGTAATTGACTGTGAAGTGGACTCTGTTTTTTTTTAAGTTTCCTGTGATGGCTTCGTTGATGAATTCTGCTTTTAAAATACATAAAAAGTATTTGGTTCTAAAAGGTCTTCTTTACCTTTACAAACGGTTTTTCTATTCATAGTGAACTTTGAGGAAGTAACTTTCGCTACTTTAGACAATACTTATCTGTGATTTACGTGAAACGCTACTGGATGTGTACCTACCATTAAGCGTAGATTAGGTTAGGTAGTTAATTTATTGGCTTATTTTTTGATACATTGCCACGATACATAGAACCATTAAGGACGTTCTCTTTATCAATGACACTCAACCTAAAGTAACGGGGCGCCATGTAGTTGTTCTATACTCCAGGTACGAAAAAGTTGATAATCCTTTGCGTTTTAGCTCTGCCTTTTATGCACAGAAGTCGAAAACTCGTCTCTCGCGTCGAATAATAAAAAAAAAAAAAAACAAATCGAAAGATCGAAAAAAATAAAAAAATCCGTCTAATTGTGATTTTTAGACAGCTATATTTTTGAAGTTAGTACCGCAAGTCCTAATTAGTTTTATGCGTATATATTCCTTTTTGAGTCTAGTATAACATACTAGTTTTTCAAAAAATTTTAGGCAAAACTCAATTCATATTACAGGAATATTTGTCCCTATTTCATGCTCAGCCTGTTTCCCACGTTAAAACTCGAAACATTGACTTCGAATAGTTCAAATTTTAATACCGCTACCCCTATTTATTATTGCATAAATGAATAAAGGGTAACTTTATTAGCTTATATACAAAGTTATAGAAATAGTTAGGCAAAGTCGATTTTCAAGAGAACGTCCTTAAGCGTACTCCTCAGTGCGATTGATGCGCCATCTACCGTTCCAAGTCGATTTTTATTAATTTTGGTTATTTAACGAATTTAAAAGTTAATAACAAAAGTTTCGGCATCTGTAAATTTTGTAATTGACATTCGAGCTTATTTTACAAAAGGCTACATAAATTTAACTGAATAAAACATAATGACATTGTAAGAACTGCACGTGAATTTTTGAACTGGTCTTTACTCATTTACTTACAAGATCATTGCTTTGTTTATTCAGTTAAATTAATGAAACCTTTTGTAAAATAATCTTGAATATACCTATATTACAGATGCCGATCTTTGTTAATAATTTCAAATACGCCAAATGGCCAATATTAATGAAAATATACTTTAAACGATAGACGGCGTTCCGATCGCACTTAGGAACTCGTCAAAGGATTCATCAAAATTGATAAGTTTATATATATATTGCCAGTTAGAAGTCACGAATATAATTTAAAACATTTAGTTAACAAATTTTTCCGATGTTATTAATTATTATTAATAATTTTGAAGAATACATATACTAGCGTATTTAGATAAAATTAAAATTTTGAACTGAGAATTTTAGGTTATAATGTCGGTTTGAACATAATTTGAATAACAGTAAGAACAATGTGTCAAGTATTTCGTGCTTTACAGCAAAAGTAAAAATAATTTACTTTTCTTTCAAAGGAGCATTGTTATTCAAAAATTATGGAAAGAAATGAATGAAAATCTTTGGCCTGATAAAACAATAATTTGCATCGCTTTTGTGTGCGGACTATGTCTCGAAAATACGCTATTTTGTAGATTAACTTTTTAAAATGAATTTTTCGTCCGTAGCCGAAGTACATACCTACTTTCAAAGCCTATACAAACTTCATTTACCCAAACTCACATCTTTCCTGCTCCTCTAGCTCATTACGAATTTCGGTATCTCTGCTACATAGCCGCATACACACACACACACACATCCCGCAGCAAAGCCAAAGATCCCCAGACCCAGCGTACATTCTCAAATGAAGATTCTTACTTACCAAAACTTTTCCTCGGCAAAACAGGTCGAACGAGACGCTGAGCGCGCAGTCACTGCAGAGTCAACCGCCAAAGAGCCAGAGCATATCGCCGTTAGCGATGGAGCGCCACCACAACGGCTTTGCCAACGGCAGCGTCAGGGACAAATGCAAGATCGAGAACTACCTGGACTCGAGTCGTGGTGAAATCACCACCTGTCAGAGTTACTCCGAGGTCGATCGTGGAGTTACGACGAATCTGCGCTCGACCTACTCGGAACGTATCAGTCCCGCTGGTGCATGTATAGACTCTTACCATCAGCAGAACAAGTCTTACTCCTCGACCATATCCTCTTTGTCGCCAAAGTCTCTTAGCTTCAATGGTGAGCGCACTCGCGAAATTACATTATCTTTTAATAAATATATTTGTGCTAATCGTGATAGTATTTGAAAAAGTTCTCGGCAGAATACTAGGAAAGACTAACACTAAACTATAAGTATAAGAATCGATTTGAATATGGAATTAGATTCACAAACAAACTATAAATATGATTATTTATTCAGATATTACATCAGATTGCTTCTAAGACTTTTTAATATAATGATGTAGTTTGAACAAAACAATAATGGTTATTAAAATCAAATTTAATTATCGAAAGCTTAAGAGTATCTCGATTATTTCGCTCTGCATATAAAAATTTGAATTGTGTACAGTAGACAAAAGCAAAAAAAAAATAATAAAACGATACTCGCGCGTTATCAATAAAAAATACGCAGCGCGAGTCCGGCAAATATCACTGTTACAGAAAGTTCGCACCTAATATATATATACTAAATCGACACAACAACGCATGCCTGAACGGTAAAGCCTCCGAGGTTTGTTCTTTTTATCTAATCTCCCGATCGTTATACACAATTTCAGTTTCGCACACATCGCACAGCGAGATGAGCCTGCACAACGGCTCCTCGGACCTGGACAATAGCTGCGCATTGAACTCGTCAGCGAACTCCGAGAAGTCCTTCATACAGCAACGGGTCGAGCGTCTCTATGGACCAGGTGCACTCGCTCAGGGCTTCTTCTTTAAGCGCAGTAGCGCGCACAAGTTGGATTTAAGCGGCGATTCCAACAAATCTAGTAATAACAACAATACGTCCCTAGATGAGACGAATGCCGAGGAGTCGCTTAAGAATCTGCCGGTGTTGCGGCACTTGAGACCCGAGTTCCGTGCCCAGCTGCCCGTAGTCAGTCCTAGGAGGCCTACCGACGGTACCGAACAGATAATCAAACCGTTGAAGAGGTGAGCCACTTACTTTATCTCTCTCGCTCTCTCTCTCTCTCTCTGTCTCTCTCTCGCTCTCTCTCTCTCTCTCTCTCTCTCGCCCTGCTCAAAGTCTGAGTAAGCCAAGGATGTTGATAAGGAAATCTTATTCATTTAATATTTTTATTCGCAGAGACAAACACGAATGTTTCGTAATGATTAGGCATGTTTAAGCAGTTATGAACTTATTATATCTGCTCGGATTTGTGTTACGTAAGAAAGATTTTCGTTGTTAAACTTTATTGCAAAAAGTGTATTTTCTTATCTTATAACTATTTCCAAGAGAAAAAAAGACGTAAAAATGTGCAGATTGTATAAAATAACTTTTGTTAACTGTTTTTTCTTCTTTGAAATATCGTTAAATTTCGTACTAAACTAATAATAGAAAAGATGTTCCTTTAAAAAACTCCCAACTAATATGTGCACTAAATATTTTATACTCTAATAATTTCATTCGTAAGAATATTCATCACACAACGAAATACATTATTGGGTTTTAATTTTTGTACGCATTTGTTCAGGATTACACTTTCACCTGGAAAGAACCAAAATGCCAAAGAATCAAAAACGAGTCCGATAAAGCAAGAGAAGAATGCAAAGATTGATGTAACAATGACTGGCAGCGCTACAAGTCTTACAGATCAGCAACCCGCTGCTCCAAAAGTTGTTTTACCTGTACTGGAGCATAGTGCTAGCCTTTCAAGTATTCCAAAAGAACTTCAAGAGAAAGATGGACATTTCTTCACGAAGGTACGTACTTAATTAAAAATCAATCTATTTGGTGTAGTTGTACAGTTTTTAAAGAGTGAATTATTTTACAGTTGTTGGATAAGGAAAGAGAGAGGCTGATTTCACTAGCAGTAAAGGCCGAAGCAACACTTTCCAGTAATTCTACGACTCTTCCAGAAGAAGCCGCTGGAAAATTAAGATCTGCTGCTGGAAAAGCAAGGCTATTAGCATCTCAAAAGATGAAACAATTTGAAGGATTATGTCAGAAAAATATCGTCAGTATGCTTTTTATTTAAAAAAAAATAAATTCATACATTAACATACATCTGGATCATAATACGTATTATTAATTTATAGAATCAAGTGCCTGGTGAAGAATTTCCAACGACCAGCGAGGATCTTGCAGGATTTTGGGATATGGTCATGTTGCAAGTTGTTCAAGTTAATGACTTATTTGAACAGCTCGATCGCTTAAAACAGTCACAGTGGGAAGAGGTATGTGCACATTCTTTAAACTTTTTAACAAAATGACCGACTGAATACTATAAGAATATATTATTCTTAAATAGTTTTTGGCGCGTGATATTATGAAATCTTATTAAATTTTAAACGTATAACAGGTTGTACCAGAACGGAAATCAATGCCTGCACCACCGCACAATGGCAGCATAATAAAACGACGCCAGATTGCAGCGTCAAAGGCTAAGTCAACACCGAATACCGAAGCCGCTCGAATAGCGCGTGAGGCGAGGGAGCAAACCCGTCGTCAGCTGATTGAAGAGAGAAGGCGTGCAATGCGATCAAGCGTCAAAAAATCAGATAATTCGGTGGAAATTTTTGTTCCCGAAACGTAACAAAAATAATCATCTTTTGAATTCAAGGCCTCTACGCAGTAGGACAATTTTGAAATCGAAACGTAAAAGAATCAAATGCATAGATTTTCAATTACTTACCTATTCATAGCTATTTTTAACTAAGAATTCAATGAGCATTTGAAAATCTACTATTAAAATTATTATTACCGTTGTGGACGCGATTTGAAGTTAATCGGCTTAAAAAAAAAACAAAACTAAAAAGTAAAATCTTGCAGCAATGATATTAACATTAAGCTTCGCAAGACATCGATTTATTAGGCAAGATGTAATTGACCAGAGAGTTTTAAGAATTTTTATAGAAATTTTTTTTCGATGATTGTCATTAATAATAAAAGAAAAATTGAATTACGGATGTAAATATTTTTGATATATTGAAACGCCGTTCTACATTTGGTCGAATCAAACCACACTGCAAAGTGAAAGATAAAATTCTTTTCTTATTAAAGTATCTATTTTCCTCTGCCGTTATTGGAAAGAACAATCTTGTAATATTAAAAAACATTTCTGTTGTCTACTCAAATGTGGCATTAATTTATTGATTCAGATATTTATATATACGTGTATAAATGATGGCGTGAAAGACTGGAAATACCTTGGGATGAGGAATCATTTGTTCGTCCAAGACGACAAATCATGTGAAAAACTCTGGTGCATTGTAATTGTAAATATTCATTCCATAGGCATTTGACAACTGCATTAGAGCTTTGTTTTTGTTTGGGTTGTCAACTTGGATGAATTCCTATTAATATTATTTTTATTATAAATAACTGACGATATTGAATGTAAAACATTTTTAGAATTACTTGTAGATATGACAAGGTTCTTACTTTTTCACTCAGTCATATTGAAATTTATTAATACTCATTTAAAGTTTGATGTTAGAAAGGATTCCGAGTTTAATTGTTTTTATTATTCTTGTTTTTATTGAAAACAAGTTAAAGACAGATTTTAGACGTTAAACATTTGCAAGCGCAAGTAAAATTAGATGTGTAACAATACTGAACACAGATCATTTGACCTCGACCAGTGTGCGAATGTGCGAATAATTTTTAAATTTGTACATAAAAGAAGCACGAAAATAATAGAAAACGTACGAATTATTTTTTTCTAGTTTTCGGATTAGGTTTTCCACTTTTTTCTCTACATTTAATCTTTTTATCTGTTATTTTTCAGTAGTAATTTATATTCAGATTTTTCGTATAGTTTTGTATTAATAAATCTGGTGCAGTTCTTTAGCTGATACTTGATACCGTTTCTGGTGAATATAAAGTAAGCGATTGACGTTTGACACGATCGCATTTAATTATAGTGTGAATCCCATTCATGCGGACTGAAATTGTCGAGCACGAATTTAAAAAGCCTTTTAGGACATTATCAAGTAATGATTTTTTTAATTTTTGGTACTTTTATCGATTAATGAATGACATATTTATTTATTTAAAGTAATAAAGAGAAAGTTAGATCTCGTTAAAACACAAGGTCACAACGCGCGATAAATTCTTTGTAAGATAGTATCTAAGGCATATTTGTAATAAATTTTCGATCGGCATTAACCAAAACATACACGAGTATTTTTTACCCTCTCAAAATCATCTTTCTTTATTTTTTAATTTTTAATATTTATACTTATGCAAAAATATATATACGTTCGTAAAACATATTTAAACACTATCTGTGATATTTTTTATGAAAATTTAAAAAAAATCTATTGAATACTGTAAAATTATTAAAAGAAAAATATTTTCTTTTATGCATATGACACTTATAATGATTATACCGATGAGTCAATATTGTGTAGCGTCTTTTTTTGTAATACAATATTTATTAAACGTACAAAAATTTACATACAAAAACATTTATAGGAAACTTACAGCACTTTAAGATACATTTCGATCACTTGAAGAGTATACATCTACAATTACGATAGTCTTTGTTAAATATTACATAATATGCATACATAAATCGCGAATCCATATACAATATAAAATGCGTATTACATACAGTGTGTGTGTATATACTATGTATATCTATAGATGGCACTTGGAATTCATTCTAGGAATGGGCCGAGTGTGGTTCTCATTATAACTTATCGAAAAGCTCACGCGTTCGTCATGATTTCTGCTCTCTTTTCGCCTCCCCTCAATAAATACAATTTAGACGAGACATATGAGATTCTTGCCTTCGTTCATCTTGTCCTGGACTTTGTCGCTTGATGTTGATTTTTCTGCCTGTCCGCTGAAAATGGCACAGCCGAATGTCAGCATCACGCCTAAAGCGGCGCTGTAAAATGCCCAACCTGCAAATCAAATGATCTCATACATTTTATCTTTTTTTTTAAGCCTTTATAAATATTTGATCATATTATTATTAACGGATTAGTGTTTAATTAACTATGTTTTAATTAGATGAGCATAAATTTTAAAAATTAGATAAGCAACAACCATAAATTCATCTTTGCGAAGACTCCTTTTCATATGGTCTACCCTACATTAATTTCTATATAATTTATCCTTCAGTTTTATGTAATAATACTACAATTATAATTAATTATTTTGAACTCTATATTCTATTTCCTATTTTACAACAGACTTTATTATGGGCAGTTTAAACGCAATTTGTTTAGTCGAGGAAATTGAGAAAAAAGCTTTTATCTATTTTGTACTTGTTTTTTGTAAATTTAACAAAGCTAACCATAGCTTAGTTATAAATGAACAATTATAAATTTCATTCTATAATTTTTTCTGTCATACTGTATTTATAAGTACAATAAGCATAAATACTCAGTGAAACAATTTATCTGAAATGACCAATATATATAAGGTATTTAATTCAATAACTCAAGTTGTAAAATAAAACGAATCACAATTATTTGCAGTAACGGATCTTGGGAACAAGAAAAAATATATATAAATTTAGTGTATTTTTCTAAAAAAACGCTTCCACCATACCAAAAGTACGAACGATGTGTACATAACGTCAATATTTCACACGAAAACCTACAGCTAAAGTTTATCAACAAAACATATATTACGAATAATTAGTGAGCATGAAAGTGATGTATTTCGACGAGGGTGACAATCACACCAGTTGAGATATATATCCCGGGAGTGCACCTGTTGCGTATACAGTATTTTTTCACGCAACATACATACCTATACATATACATACAAGTCGATTAGTCGAACTTTATATAATGCACCGGCTTATATGTGAAAAAGGACATATTTATGGAATTGAAAAAAATTACCTAATGTGCAGTTAGCAAGATAGAAGGCGTCCGCATCCGAGCCGCAAATTCGTCGTACTCTTTCCGCACCCCATCCAGCAGGATACAAGATCATCCCGAATAAATAAAAAAGTACTGAAAGCAATGCAAACAAATTATTCTATAATATTCAGAACAAAGTATAATCTTTTATGATTTTATGATGAATTCAGCGAGACTCGCTGGCAAATCAATGAGTATATATTCATATGTATCTTATACAGATTAATAGAGATATGTAGAAGCTACAGTTAAGTAAGGCGGGAATTCTAATTTCTGCACACCACGAAATGAATACCAAGTGAGCAGAAATTGTGATCTTATAGCGATATACCATATTATGGATACAATCATTTCAACAATTAATCCTCACATAAATTATATATCAAATGTTTATTATCATCTTTTTCACTTGTTTTTAATCAACGCGATATTATGATTATCAACGGTTTGAATAGAACGTGTAAGCATTGTACAGCTCGATTTATATTGCAGTAAAAAGCTGCATCATCTAAATGGAAGTGTGGATATATATATATATATATATATGTGTACCAGCAATCGCCTGTGCGACTCCAGCGAGATTGAAGATGCTCTTGCGACCGACGCTCTGGACGCAGCAACCGAGTAGTGCGGAAAGTACGGTGCAGCCCATGACTGCGAGGCCGAGAGACAAGAAGAAGAGGCTCGCCTTCCAACAGTCGGGAAATACCGTCGAATCCGTCGCCAGACCGTCCATGTTGAAGTTGGCGCAGTGATTGTGATGGAAGAGCCAAGTGCACCTCGTGTAGATGCCTTCCGATGGCGCGTACAGCTCTGTCCCGTTCACTATATCAACAAAATATATGATGTTTAATGCATATTATATATTAGCTTTACTTTTTCTTTTCTTTTGTTTCAATTCCGTTAACGCGGTGTAACTAAAATATCAAATTCTTCCTCTCAATGTCAAAATTATACTTCATTAACGAAAATTATAAGTTTGAATATATTATAGCTTCTAAAATTGATTCGAAGAAAATTTAAATACATATATTTAACGAGTGTTTTTTTTTCAACCTTCCGATTGCAATTAGTGCACGTGTCAGCGCGCATATAAGTATATATATATAGTTTTCAAGATCTTGGAAATTGCTAATAAAAATAATAAACGTTAATATAGACGAACGTGTACATTAATAATATGTGTATAACATATCATTATTCAGCTTGCACAAATACTTTCTTTTATTCCACCTATTACTCGTATATCATTCCTTTTTCAGTTTATGCACAAAGAAGTTCGTTTTTCGCGTATTATAAGTATATATATATACCTAGAAGTGACCGCAGACAGCTTACCACTCTCTGCGTTTCCTACCATATGAATCACGTCATTCTATATATAATATACAGCGTATATCGCGTAAAAGAAATCGCGATCAATACATTTACAGGTATTTCCAAACTCGCACAAAGGAAGGATAGAAAAGGAGATCGAGAGCATCGCGGCGTTGCGCACGTGCGATGTATAAAATCCGCGCTGCGCGCGCCAATGCTATCGCACCCGGTGCATAATGTGCAGCAATATAGACACAAGAGCAGCGCGCGAATACAGGAAGGGGCCAATGCACTTTCATAAATATACCGGCATATAGACGTACATCGCGCGTCGAATAAACTTTTTCTCTATGTATACGTGTACACGCTGGGCCCGTGATGATTAGTTTCAAAAATAGCCTCTCTCGTCCGTACGACATCCTATATATATATATATATAAAGTGCGCTCGTGCAGTGTGTAAAGTGCATATATAGGGACATATATATATAGGATTATATAGGAGGCGCGATGGATATGCGTATCTGCAGCTATATGTATGTACAGGGCTTGAGTCGGTCGGTGCATATAGATAGCGGTTGCGCGCGCGGTTTATAATATAGTTTTAGAGGCGTTTTATATGTCTCACTAGTGTCTACCGTCCGCAGTGGGCCCACCAGCCATTTCGGAGTGATGACTGCCGATAAAACCGCCATAAACGCCATGAGGGAGAGCAGCGTCCAGGCCAGACTGCGCCCGGTTACTATCACGTAGCAACACATCCTTTACTCTCTCTCTCTTCTCTCTCTTTCTCTATCTCTCTCTCTCTCTCTCTCTCTCGATCGCTCGCTTGCTTCCTCTCGTGCAGCGCGCAGCTCTCTCTCTCGGCGATTCTTTAGATCTCGGACATCCTGGCGCACCGATGCTGGCCCTCAAAGCTCCGACTGCATTTTCTGAACAAAAAACACAAAATTCAATTAATTATTAATTTAACGAACGGCATATTGTTCAAAACGTGGTCGGAGAAAATGAGAAAATAATGGTTCTGTTATCATATATATGTACATATAAGTCAAACAACAGACTTCTTCAGTTTTCCAAATCATTATTTAAATCTTAAAACTAAAATTAATCAGATTTTTCTTACATATTCTATACGTTCAAAACTGATTTTATGAAATGTTTTATGGAAAATTGTTCCCTTTGTACAAAACAACCAAGATGAAGACCACTCATACATTAATCAAACGTATACCTATACGTCTCGCGTGATTTTATAATATATCGCGCAATTTGAACGTCAACCAGACCTCGCTCTCGCAACCGAGTCCCGTATATAATGCATTTCTATATAGCAGCTTCATTATATTCCATATACGCAAGCTTATCGGCGCATATAAACTATAATATATATTTATATATTCATGTCGAAGCGAATCGGTTAAGGATTGCCGCAATGAAAAGTGCATCGAGTCCATTTTCTCTCGGTGCACGGCTCAATTTTGAGTTCGTAACTTTATTTTCAATTGAGTTAAATATATATATATATAAGGTGCGCGATAATATTTCCACCGCCTAATAGCTCGCATATATAAATTATTTTGAAGAAACACGTCTTTAGGCGCGCGAATAATTTATGCAAACTTTCGTATAATGGATATATATACGCCGTAAAGATATAGGCTTGATAGGAGCTGTAAAATTGGCTTTTCCTCGAGATAAAAGAAGTAGGTCTTTTAATAGCAGAAATATTATAGCTTTGGTTTACTAAGATGTAAATTATGTTTTCAAGCTTATATCACGAAAACAATTCTCATTTTCATAAATAACTTAAGGAATGAAAATGTAAAACATTATCGGTTATACCTACAGGATACAATATCGATAAGTGCTTATAATGGGAAATACTTTTTGTATCTTCATTACTGAGCATTTCAGTCTCGTAAATTTCCATATGACGATCTCTAAGGGATTATATTTATCTCGTGGAATCTGAATCAGACGCTTAGATCTTCGGGTTTTTACAACATCATAACGCCCTTAAAACACCCCGAGTAATATTATTCACTTTTATACTTATTATAATTTACTGCTTCAACAAAAATACAAAATTTATAGTCTTAGCCACAACATTGAGAAACTATGTTCAACCGTATTTTAATCTCAAAATATATGCCGGCGCATTTTGGTTCGGATCAACAAGTTAACTTTAGAGGTTTTTTTTTTCCAGCCGGTAATAAATTTTCTCGTGTGTCTGTGTACTTCTTGGAAGTTTAGGAGCTTTTACTTTTACTACCCTAATAAAAAGTTTTGAAGTATACTCTGTAAATGGTAGGTATCCGTTTCAAATTCCCACGAAATCATATTGAAAATTTGTAGGAATTTCGATGGAACCCGTTCAAGTGTACTTTGGAATTACTGATGCAGTTTTATTCAAAAACATCAGTATTGAAATAAGTCGTTTAAAATAATATATAATAGAATAAAAGATTTAATAATATGAGTACATGGAATATTATTTATAGGTAGTACAAAATTATAGAATAGCATATTCATATATTATTATTGAATTAATTGTGTTTTTTAAATTACGCATATAGGATTTCGAATATTTTTAAATTCGAGCTTCATTAATATTTGATTAATGATTTCATCAATAATCTTTGTTAAACAATATCATTATTAGAAATGAAATATAAAACATTTCATTTTATAATCATTCCTATATAATTTGTTACGGTATATAAACAAAATATCCAACTAAATTTTGTTGAAACATAATATTATATATCCATTATAATGGATTTAGATGGATGATGGATATTGGATGAATCATGGGCACTGGAAAACATTGGAACTACGTCAAACTAATTTCGTTTCATCTTTTCATTATCCTATTAGTATATTTAGTAGAAAAAAACTGTACACAGCGTACAAAAAACTGCAAGTATATAGGTATATACTTTTAACGTAACACTATATATTTCACAAACATATATGTTCTAACTTATAGCATTCGGTACAAGTAAAAAAAATACATTATACAAGTTTATCTTTTTCAATAAAAAAAAAATCGGTCGAGTCATTACCACCAACAATGAATTAATTTCGTCAAACTGCGCCAATTAATGTTTGCTCAGGTGCTCGGAGCGGCGTCTCGAAATACAAACGATATACGCTGCACAATCCGAGAAAGCCGTAATAACGGAAACGCCCATTTCCATGTCGCAATTAAGGCATTCGATTACCGCACACTCAGCAACGACTCAATTATCACCGATACATAAAAAAAGTACGATCGTCCTCTGGCGCAATTGCAATTGATTCCGTACCGAAAAGCAGCCGATCTTTTATCGAATAAAGACGAACTTTATTTTTTTTTTCAGCCTTGGCCTCGCGTGAAATCCGGCTGGTGCGTACCAGCCCGACAGAGCAGACCGCCCAATTAAAACGGAGGGAACAAAAAAGAGAGTAAGAAGTAATGCAATTTATTCGCCGAAAATTATATCTCTCCACTTATCGCTGCTGTCCCTGCATCACATATATATATAAACATTTCGCACGTTAATCGCTCTTTGGACCTCGTTTCGTCTGCCGACTCGTCACATCTCTAAAAGTGGACTCCCGGCTGACATACTCGACTAAAGGAAACAAGCAACTTTGATTTCGCGTACCTACACACATCATACACTACCGCAAGAGAGTCAAAACTTTGCACGTCTATCGGCTATATAAAAGAAGCATCGAGGCGCATCTGCCTCCCACATTTCTCTCTCTCTCTCTCTCTCTGTCTGTATGTCTCTGTCTTTTTCGCCTCTTCTCCTCGCCACGCCTTTCCTCGCGCATCGCGTATGTACTTATAATGCCACTTGCGGACTCTATATATTGCGGCTGCTGCTATCGCGCCATTGTTATCCCTCGCGGCGCGAGAAAGTCACACACACACACACACACACACACACACACACATGCATGCATGAAAGATCGTGGAGAGAATTAAAAGCGTCGTCGCAGTGGCGGCGGGAGCCAGGAAACTTTGTCTCTGCTGTGCGTCAATCGTATATAAATTAGTCTTCGCGTCGATATACACGTACGCGCGTGCAGTAATAAATGTGTGCAGCTATACACGATGTGTACATTATATATGAGAAGCTGCGGGCGATCCACGACTGATTTCCTTCCTCCTCGATACGCACGTTCTGTTTATACATATACATATACATATATGAGATTTTTCAAGTGTAATATGGCCGATAAGGCCGCTGAGTATTTGTCCTCGATGTGCACGTTATTTATTGGTTTCGGTCGCTATGGGATGATTGGTTCATTTGTCGACTATTTTTAGATGGACTAATGGAGCCGATTGATATATACAAACCGAGGCTTTTTAATCTTGGTTTTGGCGTTGAGATCGAGTTGCTGGGTACATCCATGGCTTGCAGCTCGAAAAATTATTTTACCAGGGAGTACATCTGGAGTTTTTCTTTTGATAAAGTATATGACGATTAAGCGTGTTTAAGAAAAAGCAGCAATGCAATGCATACAGATTTCACAAATATATAGGATTTCTGGATTCTTTTCGTAAAAAGATCCCAAAATTTTAATTCGATTCAAGATTCTTCAAGGTCAACCAGTTAGTGAATTTTAAGCGCATTCCTTTTCTTGCAGTATATGTATAATACCTGGTTCCAAGTCTATACTCTACTTCGGAATCAAAATATTGGTATAGGAAATTCGAAGAACAAACACATGTATTTTGAACAATACATAAATTAAGTTCGTGTATACTATACAAAAGAAACCATAGTGTATTGATTAATCAGAGTGAAAATAATCTGTCAGCTTTAACAAAAATATCTTGTCCATTTATAGGTGAAATAGAGAGATAAACCTAAACAGGGCCACATTCAGTTCCGCGCAATCGTCATTATATAGCTTCAACCAAAAACCAAACTTTCTCACGTACACTCGACTTTCGAAATTATTTCGATCCTATATAACCCCATCCTGCGTCCAAATCACAAAAAACGCGCTCTTGGCTCGCAAAACAGCTGCGAAGCAGCTGGAACAGCCACCGTAGATCGCGCGAACAGGTGCCGCCTCTCAGCCAACGCTTCCCCCTTATACATAGATACACACACACACGCACACTCCACGAGGACTCGCGTTTTGCAATTCCGCAGCTCCCATCGTCCTTAATACACACACGCACAGCCGCAGAGGAGAGAGAACGAAGGAAATCCCATTTATCCACGGAGGCGGTGGCGGTCGGCTAATGTATAGCGGGAAGAGAGAGAGAGAAGATCGGGAGCGATTTTATCGCGATGATTTATCGCGATCGCGCGACCGGACATTCCGGATTCCTATATATGCGCTCTATTTTATGGAGCTTCTCTCTCTCTCCCCCGTGCCCCCTTTTTCACCCTCTCCATTCACCACACCTTCTGCCTATATATCCTGTACATACGTATTATATATACCGGCTATGCGTGTATCCAGTTTGATGGGGCGCGCGAGAGTTGAAATTTTTTCACCCGCGATTTGTTTTCTTCTCGGGGCAAAAGTCTCGTTAAACGCTCGCGGGGTGTATATTTATAGCATCGAGGTGTGCGTTCGTGTCTATGTGTGTGTGTGTGTGTGTGCGTGTGTGTGCGGATCGCTTGTAAGCGCGGAGATGCGGATAATTGCGAGCGACAAATCGACGCGGTTCATTTAACTCTCTCGCTCCCTCTCTCTGTCTCTCTGTCTCTATACTCTGGATCCAGTGTATATAATAAGAGCTCGCACCGAGTGTGTATATGTATATATGTATATGTATCTGGACGTGTATGCGGTTGTTTCAATTAATACGTATACCAAGTTGCGAAACGTGTTCATGTATAAGGAGTATAGTTGTAGGGCGACATTTGTAATGAATTTGAAATTTGTCGCGTGCTGCGAGTTTGATGTCGCGTTATATTGCTTGTAACTTCGAGTTATGTGTGCATAAGAGACACTGCAGTGGTATGCGTATATAAGCGAGTTACCATTGAGGCTTTTCTTCGACCGGCTGCTTATATATAAGTATATCGCTGTGCAAGTTCACTTCGATTATACTTATACGAGCGTTTTTTTTTTTCATCGGTTTCGAGTAATAGGGTTTTATACAGTTCAGTCGAGTCGTCGGTTAATTCGTGCGATCTTGTAGATTCAATTTTGCTATGGGTAAGGAAATTCGTAATATCAATTTGAATTATGTTCGATAATATATTTTCTGTTATAATTGCTACTTCGCAAATGAATGAACTATAGAAGCAGCTTGAGAATTAGCTCGGGGATGTACAATTTACAGGCTCATTCGAGATAAGACTTTGATAATAAAAGTAATATCACAAAATAATATAATTTTATTAATTTTAATGGTCTTGCAATCTTAATACATATCTACAGGTTCAATTATAAACAGCCTTTTTTACAGATACATTTATTTCTTAATTTAAGTAACATTAATTTTGAAAGAATAATAATAAAAGATTTGTCGTAACAGTGCATATCAATTCATCATAAGTATAGATTTTTATTCACTATCTTTTTCTGATGGCTCTGTCCCTATCTCCCGACTGTAACATTAGTTGTGTATATATATGTACAAGGAAAATAGACGGTAAGAGCCGCTCACGCGCCGAGTCTAAATAATTCACCTCGGTACAATGAAAAGCGAATACGAACGAGCAGCTCGTATTCTAAACACTTTACACCGCTGGTATAAATATGCATTCGAAATGAAATCCTACGTCGCTTACAAAGAAAAGAGCAAGACTTTACCTGTATACCCACGTATATATACAATACATAAACATCGAAAGGTTTCGCTCGTCTCTCTTTCAGCTACAGGAAAATAAAGCGATTAGACAAGCGGGTGCCACCTTCGTTCGCTATACAAAATCTCATTTCGATTTCCGCTCGGTCGTGCATACACAGACACACGCGCACACACGCACACACACTTGCATATGAGTCATCAGAAGCGACGCGCCCATATACTCGGCGCAAAGTCGCTCTTATATACGCGTCTTCTGTATAAGTACACTTACAGAGGCCCAGACTTCGCGGGGCGAAAGAGACAAATAAAAAAGAGAGTAAAACATGTATACTTATCCGCGAAGCGAAGTAGTCGAGAAGGCGCGCAGAAAAAAAGAAGAGGACAGTGAGAGAGAGAGTCTCATATCGTTGGTGCCGCGGCCGGTTCAGTGTGCGACAGCCGGGATATTGGTGGATGTGTGCGATGGCTCGAGAAATGATGAGCGACACTTTAATTATTATTGGGAGAATTGAAAACTGCCAAGGGACTGAATTACTTTCTTTTTCTTAAAATGAATTATATGCATATAAGTTCAATTATATGATTTTTTGTCCAAATAATCTACGTATCAGTGTTTAGAAAATCACATATGTATGCATTATTTAGAACAATGATTTATCTATTTTTTAGTAATTTATATTACTCTATTATCGCCTTTCGGATCTCTGTATATTGTGACACAGTATTGTTATACCGAGGAGATCTCCACCTCCCCCTAGGGTGTGCAGCGGTTAGAATAAAATAATGAAGATGCAGCAATGTCTAATCGAATATATTATAGATACGGTTTTCGCCCATCGTTCCGAACCGTATTATAACCATCCGCTACAAGTGGATAGATTGAATGTTTTTATACTTGATACATTTTTTCAAATTGGACAATTTAAATTGGACGCAATTTTTTAAAAGGCTTTCTTCTTGGTGAAATGAGCAAAAAAATAGTTTTATAAGAAAAAAATTACAAAGATTTGCAAAGATTCATTCCATTTGTCACTCCGGATGCAACGGCGACTATCCTAACCTATATTAAAAGTAAATAGAGCCCGTGTGCAAATGCGAATGTAAGAAGGGAATGTAGTACCTAAATTGGCAGTCTTGTTATCACTATAGCATTCTTTTAGTAATTTTTATACATACGCGTTATTGTGACTAGGGTCTCACCTAAGTATCTTGTTCTAAACATGGTTTGAGTATAAATATTTCTTCGAATATATTTTGCTGTTCCTTACACCGCGAATCGCAGTTTTTCAATCAAATCAGATCGGACAGCGGAACATTCGCCACATTTATCCATATATAAAGTTTTCACTGGGCGAATATTATAAACATGCGCTCCCGCGTATAATATTGTCGTGGCAACACCGCTTGGCCGAAAGGGTTAAGAGGGGGAGGGAAAGACACCGAATAAGTGACTGTTGCGAGACGGGATTAGAACACACCGAGTAACAAACGAGTGTGCGACGTTTGATGGTGCACGACTCGGGGTCTCTTTTTGTATTTTACGAAGGAAGCGTTTTGTTGTTTATTTCAAGACCTGTGATTTGCTACACTATTCATCATGTGCATTGAGTAAGTATTTATTTGAAACCCTAACAAATTTCAAACTCTGCTATTGGGTTTACAATTATACGTTTTGCTTCCATTTAAATGACATTTTTCATTATTTTCAACAGCTTTATTTTCCATGATGATCACATTCTCAATTTAAATTTGCCAGCGTTAAATGACGAAATTTCGGCAAAAGAGTTCATCAAGAAGAATTTTTACCGCTTCAAAGAACCAATTAACATTAATTATTTTGGTCCGGTATACGCAGATGTCCGCAACACAAAACTGATCAAGAATCTTCTGGATAAAGGTGCGCAAGTAAATCAGTTTGCACAAAGTGGATTTAATGCCTTGTACCTAGCTACACAAGTGCACACTGCAAATTCTTCGTGTTTAGAGACAGTGAATCTATTGCTACAAGCCGGCATCGATGTTATTGAACCATTTAGAAAAGATGAGGACAGAACCATTGACAGCCGTAACCCTCATGGGATTAGAGCGACGCCGATACTATGCGCTCTTGAGAAGTGTGATATTAAGATGATCCATCTTTTAATTGACTACGGAGCTGACTTCACAATAAATGATTCTAGAGGCGAAAGCGCCTTGCGCTACGCAATGCGAAATCATCGTGGAGAAGTCATGAGATTTATACTCGACAAGGGCTTTGATGTCAATTTTAAAGAGCTCTGTGAGGAAAACGTTTTACACATTATTGAAACCGACGAATACATTGCGCTACGATGCCCCAAACTCTGCAGTAGTAATATACAACTGCACAACCGTACATGTAGTCGAAGTCATAAATACGCCGCATTTTTATTAATGGCATATGCAGCGAAGCTCTAGTGCTTGAATTTTGTGAATGATCTCAAAATTCAAAAACGCATCAATGATTTTGCTGTGAGTATTCTCAAAACTCAAGCACTCAAACTGATCAAATGCGACGATGACATGAAAGAGTGCTACGATCATTTTAAGCGCCAACTTGCAGCGATGAAGTTCAGAACGGTTTATAACGGTCTCACTGTGTTTGATATTTTGTTCGCTAGTGAAGAGAAGATGTTAGCGTTTGCAAGGAATGAAGATTTGGTGACAGCAATTAGAGAGTTTATAACAAAAAGAGAGAGGATAACAAAAAAAGGTATTCAGATTGATATTTCCTCTCGGAATTCATAAGCAAAGTTTGGAAACAGGGAAAAATAAAAAAAGCCGAGAAAATTATCGGCGATGTTATGGGTTTAAAGAACCCATCACATCCTGTATGCCGAGAAATAGTGAGTTACTTGGAAGAGGATGACTTAAAAAAATATTAAAAGAACGTATTAACTTTAGTTTATTGCACGTAATTCATTAATAATAACCGTGTAATTATCAATTGTTAAATAAAAACTTACTTTGTATTTTATCTCATTATCTACCTTTCAATTTCCCTTATCACAAAAGCCTTTCTTAAAAATGAAAACAATTCTGAGATGTAAAAAATTCGAATGATAAAAATATTTTTTGGATCCTATGCACTTAATTGTATTGCCATTCTAACTGTAGTTTACATAATACCATATGTTATTTTTTGCTCTGATATATGTTTTTATATGTAACCAAATTAAATGTACACTAAATGAAAAAAGTGTACTGTACTTGAGATCTGAATAGGTTATTCTCAAGCATAGTGATCCACTGAATTTGAATCTAATCTCAGAATTGTTCCATCATATCACGATTTTGAAATATCTTATGTTACAGGAACTTCGAGATATCTTGAATTAAGACGCTATTTTTTTTTATTATTTATAGGTAACGGCATTATAGCGGCCGACACCCTTCAAAATAGATTTTGAATTATTTTGTCAAAAAGGCATATAAATAAATTTCATAGTTAACGACAAAAAGTATGTGTATACCTTGAATTTAATTTGTCACTGAAATTCTTTCAGAAGAAGCATCAATTTTAGCCACGGGTATGAAAACTGCATTTCATCCAGTATCTGAATAAAAAGATGTATAATATTCAACCCAAATAAACATTATATTAATTAAATCCGTGTCAAAAAGCCTTATATGAGAATTTTAGAGCTATCGATAGAAAGTAACAGATTCTCAAGTTTCATTCTTATTAATAAGCAATAAAGTTAACATTTTGTCCAAGCATTAATGTCTTGAGTAGCGCCAAACTTAGGAAGCCTATATATATACATATATTGTACTGAAGATACATAATTTAATTTATTGCAATAGCTATATATAGAATTTTTTTTAAAACTAATATCTCATACTAGGCTCAAAAAGCAATATGTACACAAAAAATGATCAGGGATTGCAGAACTGACTTAAAAGATATTGCAATTTAAAGATATGTTATAATGTTACTAGTACATCTATATATTGTGGTACAGTCTGTACAAAAGTGTACGTTGTTGCACAACCTTTTTTTATATATTTATATGATATTTACATTGTTTATTTATATTTTAATATCTTATGGCACGTAATTAATAGATTTTATTAATAATGATCCAATTTAACTGTGAGTTTTAAAAAGAAATAAACTTTTTGATATATACAAGCCGGAGAACGTCCTTAATTCATAAATGCGTAGAAATTGCCTTCTTCTGTTCACGCTAGTCATCGACTCGCAGCTCATCAGAAACGTATAAAATATCCTTAATCGCTTTCATTATGTCCCCTTATCTGCACTCGCACGCGCCTGCATACGCAAACGCGCTCAGCTTCTTCTTCTTCTTCTTCTTCTTCTTCTTCAGCCGAAGGACTGCTCCTTATTTTTCAATAGCTCCTCTCTCTCTCTCTCTCTCTCATTCCATCCCGCTGCCCACGCCTCGGCCACGCCGTCCGTGAACTCGTCCCGGTCGCGCACACACGCGATGCATTCTAATTAACTCTCTCTCTCTCTCTTTCTCTCTCTCTATAGGAGCCGCGCCAAGAGCAGCTGAAGCTGTGTGAATGTGGAGCGCGTCTGTGTAAACTCGAAGCATCTGGAATTTTCACGGTGAAGTAGTCGCCGTACGCGTATACGTATTATTCTGGAATGGCTTTTCTTAATGCATGCACTAGGATGTGTAGAGGAGTTTTTGCGGCTGTTTGCGTGGATGCTGGAGATTCTTTGTGGCACCTTCGGGACGTGCCAAACCTTACATGTGTGTTGCTCGCAAATTTTAAGCTGTGGAATTGTGCGATTTTTCTAATTTAAATAGTTATACGATGGCGGAGGGGGTAGGAAGGTTATGATAATAACGCGTAAATGTTTTTGTTATAATTTTTTTTTATATACACATCATACGTATAAGCGCAGATGGGTTTATCATTTTTTCGAATGCATCTAAGAAAACCTAAAATTAACTGATGCAAATACACATTAATCAACGAAAAAAGTTGGGTAAAGTTAAAAAACGGTGAATCAGATGCATAATTTCTTTCTATAGGTCTACCTATAGAAGGTCAATTTCAATGACAAAAGCTTCAAGTATTCGGAATAAACACCCAACTGCAGCTGTTAATTATAGAAAACAAAAAGGATTGACCAAAAACCAATTTCTCCACCTAAACCACGCAATCTCAACACATTCGTTACACACCCAATTGAATCATGACGAAACAAAACATCGCGCCCCAAATCAGTCTCTTGGAACCGCGAAAAAAAAAGAAAAAAAGAAAAAAGAAAACCGAAGAACAATCAGTCGAACAATGAAACAGTCGCTCATTCACATGACCGCAGGATGAGCGTGCGACCAAAAACTAAAAAAAAAAAAGAAAGATTCAACTCTCTCAAAAAGAAATGTATCGTCCCGAAATAGTCGTCGGCGCATAATGACCGCATCTTGCGGCTCTCTGAAAATAAACGCGCTCGCGGTGCACGCCCTGATGAACGAAGGAGTCATTGACACTGTCGCTCGCTCGCTCACTCGCGCCTTCAGCATAACCAGAGTATGTACACCCGTCGCAGGAGATAAGATCGATTCAACAGGTCAGTATGTATATACATGCGTGGATCGGTGAAAAAAAAAATGGTTCGGAAGGTCCTATATATATGCTATATACATGCGCGATCCATTAAAGAGGTGCTGCTTTATAAGGCGCGGCTTTCGCTCGCGCTGCTGATTATTCAATCGGCGAATGAATGCGTCGATATATATATATGTATATAGAAGGTATATATACGTATATCGAGTGGTACGCCTATACGCCGATTGACCGTGAACGAGGAGGTGTATATACGTACAGATCGCGCATCGGGCGCCGAATCGCACTTCCGATGCGCGCGGACGCACGTACCTATAGTACGTGTACAGCCTATTATGGCTGGAGGGGTATTTTTCGAAAGCGATCGCGGTGTCTCTCGACATTCATTGAAAGTATATATAATGGCGAGCGTTGTGTATAATACGATCTTTTGTGCCTATTCGTGTAGCCGACTCACACATCGTTTGAGCAAAGGCTTATGTATATATGCATATATATACATAGTTCAATTGATATTCAATTGTCGTCATCAAAGCACAAAATAACATATACATTATATCTACTAATAGAAGGTTTTATCGATAATAAAACAGATGCATATATATACAACTCTTCATACACCGGTATATATACAAGGAACGCTTATATACGTACAGATGCAGTCAACGATCTCAAAGCATAGATATATACGAGCCGATGACGTACGCTCCCTATATATATATGCGCAGTAAAAGAAGGAGAGCTCGGGCGGAGAGGAAGCTGCATTATATATTCGCGGAAGATAAGCGGACCGCGACGGAATTACGCACCCACGCGCGCATGGTTGCCGCGTGATAAATCGCGACTCGCGCGAAATCTCGCTCGACGCGACGCGCGTTACTTCCGGCTTATATTCGCGACCTCAGTGCAGCTGCTCTCTCTCTCTCTCTAAATATATATATATATATGTGCGAGGAAGGACCGATGATACACGCTGCACAGTCGCGCGAGTCGCCGCGCTGATGCTGCTGTGCCGCAGATGGCGATAGCCTTCGCGGATATTTCGTCCTCCGATTGCGACTCTGGCGCTGAGTTTATTATTAGAATGCAAAGTTTATTGATCTTAAATAAGCCTCTGATGTATTTTTAATTCAATGTTCAGAGATGCATTGGACGTTTTTCAATTGTGATTTATACAACGATATAAAAGTTTGATAATTCTGAGTTTGGGAGGTTTTATAAACTCAATAAAAAGCAATAATAATGAGAAAGTTTACTACACTCCCTCAAACGATGCGTTATCCAGAATACCGAAATTGCCGCGCAAAACGCACACAGCACAGTTCCGCGATTCAACGTTTAAATCGGCAGAATTAATGTTTGTATCTTATGTATATATATATATTATTATACAATGCAAAGGTATTGGGAACTTCATGCGCGATACAAAAGAAAAACAACAAAAAGAGACAATCGATCAACTCGATCATCGAATTAAAACCGCTTGCACATCCCGTTCCCAAACTAAAGTGTATATATATACCGTCGCATGTGTACCATACACCGGAATATTCTCTCTCGAAAACGAGAACGAGACGTTAAACAAAAGGCCCCGAACGACTTGTTCTTTTTACGACTCGGTCGTATGCATATATGTAACGCGAAACGAACGATAAATTCAAGTCCATACGCGATGGCAGTCGCCTGCATATACCTATACACTCTCTCGGAGCTCACTATTATTCTCAGCGTGCGCACGTCTAGCTCCGCGCAGTTGACTCGCGCGATATCGCTTTGTCGCGATAAATCAGCGCTCGCGGCTGCTACTTTCCGGAAAATCTATACTTCTCAACTCTCTTTCCTTCACGACGCTTTGCCTGTATACATTTTGTTATATTGCAGGCATCCGCGCGCATACTTTATTACGCCTCGCCTGCTTCTGTTTATGCCCTGTGCATATTGCATATAATAACGAACTGCCTACTGCTCTTTACCCAATGACTCGCTCGTAAATACATTGCGCTTTCGATCGTTTTTCGGCAAAAAAAAAACAAAAGCCAAAAAAACGAAGCTATTTTTCAATTGTATATTAGGTAAAACATAAAATAGTATTATGTGATAAGCAACGGATGGATTTAGATATCCAGACCGAGTACGATTTCAAGTTCATGTGAAACAGCGTTATCATACTCAAACGATCGATGATATATAGATGAAAACATACGATGCGAACTGCAACGATAAACTTTTTCAAATTAGCCCCGAATTCGTCAGATACAGGAAATGTATATATATATCGGAGAAACGGCTAATCCCATTAGAGCGGGGCGTATAGCGCAATGACGAAAGAGAGGCCGCGCTCAGCGATCCGAATGCATATGTATATATGAGCCGATGATGAATGCGGGCCCCTCACTGCGGGTAAAATCCCAAACGGCTTAAGTGTCCGGAGCGATGAATTTGGGTCTTTGAAAAGGGAGCAGTCGTGTATGGCGCGCGCGTTATACTTTTCGAACTGCTGCAGCATTCTTTATGGGTATCGGTATATATACAAGGAAGCAAAACGAGCCGCGCTCCTATATATATACTCAATCGTCGCCGACACGTCTTGAGGGCATTATTATCGAGTTTTTCCCGGAGCACAGTGGCTTTCTTGAGGTTGCTCCTATATATATATAAGACTAAATTGTGAGATAAACAAAGTTTGAGTTTCGAGGGCTTTTCGCTGCCTCGGCTTCGTTGCGTGCGTTGAGATGAAGATTAGTTGGATGATGGGAATTGGGGAATCTTACGTATATTCTAATCGCTTTTTTTTTTTCTTTTTGTGATGAATGCGTGCGACTATGCAGCCACTTTAAGGTCTTATCTTTGTTTGAAGAGGCGCTCCGCTTTATAGTCCATCAGCGAGATAATTCTATAATGAATGTTTGGTTTACATTGCTCGTTTAATCATAAAATATATATATGTATATTAAATTGAATGCAAATAAACAAAGCGTTTTGCATATCAGTTTACAAAAAGTTAATGGAGAAAAAACCTGATATCGCATTAGCCAGCCTATGTTTGTATCTTTTGTGCCCATTTGGAATTTCTACATTATCTTTGAAATCTAAGAAGCTATAGGCATAACTTGAACCTTTTCATGACATCACCCTAGCCGGCATTCTTTGTAAATTTAACAATATGACGTCACTCTCTAGATTTTGGACAGCTTATAATACTTTTGTAAATTTTTTTCTCTTTTTTTTTAAAAACACGAAAAGTACTTAATACTAATCGGCTTAGATTCCTCGATCGATGTGTACCCAGACAAATTCTGCTCACTGTATTTTATATTCACTGCATATAATGCAGTTCGTATTTATTTAATGTAATACTCAAACAAAAATACTCGAAGGCAGTGATTGATTTTAATGAAAACTAAACATTAGTATATCCGCGTCATAAAGTCAAAATGTATTCCCGATATAATTACTAATCTAATGCACGTGCAAATTCGTCACAACTTCTCCCATAACCGCGCGCACACCCAACTTTCACCAAATATATATATGTTACGCCACGAGGCTATTTCGTATACTCCCCAATCATTCACTTTATATACCAATTGCTATATATATACACAAGCGCACAAGCCACGAGCATATATTCGCTTTCTCTCCGCACACGCACGAATTCCCAAACTCCCCCTTATCCACATTATCCAAAACTGCAAGTATGTATACCCATCGGATCTCCGTGAAAAAAGTCTCGTTGCGAGTCTCTCTCTCTCAGTTGCTCGGGCGCGCAGGTATATCGATATGAATCAAAATAATTGCCACCTGACAGTCAAATATGTTTGGAATCCCAATAAGGAGTAGAAACCAAAGAGAGAGAGAGAGAGAGAGAGAGGACGAGAGATGCATAATTCATATATAAAAGGAACTCCGACGGTATATATATGTATAGCCTTGACGGGACGAGCCGAGGAAGAGGGATACACCCGCAAATTAATGTAATCGCGATGCAGCGGGGGCAAAACGTTTTTGGAAGCGCCATAGCGCCACACGCGAACCCGACCGCATCTCCGCGGCCGATTCGCTTCTTCTTCTCTTCTCTCTTGTATATATTTATCCGTCTACACGGTATAAAATATATGCGCGAATGTGTACAAAGAATCGGCACTGTCCATATCCATCGATTGCGATGTGCGCGCGGCGTTTAACGAGGTATGCGCAGCTGTACACGAAGCGCATTGTGCGGGATACATACGTATGCATTATTGGCCAATGATATCGCGCGGTCCGTGGAGGAGCTTTCTTAAGAATTGACCGATGCCTCGTGAGATCGCAATTGCTTCTTAAATGAATATTTCGAAGGTCTGTGGTGGATATACGCTGGACACATACTTGTTGATATATTGTCTCCAAGCTTTAAGCGAAAGAGATTATTTCAAACTTTTAAGTGTGATTAGCGGTGTGGAAAAGTATGAAGAAGATCTTTTATGATGTTAGCTGAATAATTATGACAAACTATCTGCGGCATATAGTCTAATTGAATATGGATGCGAAATTATCTACGACTTGTTGATTTCTTAATGAATGCGCGCGACCGATGATTTATAAACATATATTTCGAATTTTGTATAATCCGCTAACTAATTTTATAATATACTTATGCGAATACTCCTGTAAATTTGTGTACATACCATATTTCATAATATGCATTGAAAATAAATGTATGTATAATGTTTTAATTTCCTCAAACAGTTAACTCGCACTGACTAATTCTGAACAGAAATTCAATATTATACATATATGCAACAACTATACGTGTATATATTATTTCGATGAAACTCTTATATATTGCATTTATATTCAGGTGCTCATTAAAATTATCATACAGGATCGGTCGATTAAAATATTAGAAAAGTAGAGGGGTGGGGGGGGGGGCGTATCAGGACCATTTTTTTACTTATAGAAATGCGTCTTTTCATTTTAGTGTTATAGTACGAGTAAACGTCAATCACTTTCAATAGTCATAGTTTTTACTTAAATCATAAATAAGTAATTCTATACCCATAAATGTGATTTTTTTATTTATATTTATGCGATTTTGGGAGAACTCTAAACCAAACAGTATGAGCTTTGAAAATTTCGTGTCGGGCTAACTAAAAAGTTGCATTGTTGAAGATATATTGGTTTCTTATAAACGTAAAATGTGCCCTTATAAAAAAATGATTCGATTTAGCATTGTTGTGCAGTTTAGTATTCTATACAAAACGACCAAATATACATTTTGTATGTATATATTTAAAATTCACATGAAAGAATTATTCATTTACAAATTAAGTAAAAACGTACTTTTCGAAATGATTGTATATCCAGAACATTCTTAATAGTCCGAAAAGATTATCGCGAAACAAACAAATTTATTTACTTAAATAGTTTAGCATGCGACTCAATAGAATACTTTCGTAAACTAAAATTAGCCCTATACACATTGACTTCATCACTTTTAAATATTTATAAATCATTTCTAAACAAAATTGCGTAAAAAGTATAACACATATTCGAATAGTTTCCAATAATACGTATTACGTGCATTCCGCTATAAATATCTTCCCCTTATTGTACACACTATAAGTATAATCGCGCGCAATTACTCCAAATTATCGCAAGACGCATAAATCAATCTCCCTCAACCTGCACGCGAGAAAACATTTTATACAGTGCAACGATTAATTCCCATTTCCCTCAATCATCAAGTAATCACTCCTTGTAAACCTCGAAACACACGCTGCAAAAAGAAAACAACAACACACCAACAACCGCACAAGCACAAACCAAACTCAAATCGAAGGATCAAAAGAGAAAAAAAAAAGTCGTAAAAATTCCACTGTCACTTTCGCTCGGTGATCGCACAGAAGAGGGGAAAAAAAAGATCCCCCTCCGTTTATATATACTACACACAGAGCGACAACAGGAGCGGCAGCAAAAAATGACCAAGGTTTACAAACACATACCCACAGAGAGCGACGAGCGAGGGGTTAATCCATCGTGAGTCACACACTTTTTTTTTCCTCCAGCTAAACCTCCTCGATTCCCATAGTTATATACGATTCACATGATAGCTCCGTCGCCTTCTCGCCACTCCCGCACTAAATATTCGCGGAGCGAGCCAAGAGCTTTCGCGAGACGAATATAAACCTCCTATATGTATGTATATATATACAGAGAAGGAGCAGGTATATATTTCGGGAAAGGAGAAGAAACTGCGACCGCGGGACTGGCTTACTCTCTCTCTCTCTCTCTCCCTCTATGTC
>UELU01120552.1:0-15188 GCA_900490025.1 Megastigmus dorsalis | reverse complement strand
ATATATATATATATATATAAATATTATATATTAATATGTCTATGTCTATTCATAATCAATATCCATTACTTTTAGACACGGAAACGAAATTGTTACTTATAATAGCACATAAAAAATATAAACTTTTAATGTAAAACCATTATTACACAATATATGCATGATCAATCACATAAGAATTTTTAAATTTTCATAATAATTTCATAACATTATTTAATTCATATGTATATACATATTGCTACAATAGTTAATACTTTTCACTTATAATTTTTGCACACAGATTTAAATTCAGTGCTTAAGATATATATGTATATATATTTATTTTAAATAAATTGAAATGTAAGAGTTATACTTGATTTGTTTCTGATATAAAAAGCAGTTATTGAATTTAAAATTTTATTTACTTTATCGTTATAAAATTCCATAAATTATCATGTAAATATTTCATATAATTATTAAAGAATTCATGTAGTCAAAAAGTTTTTGTCATTACGCCAATTATACCGAAACATAAAAGCTGAGCAGTAATAATTTATCCTTCAATAAAGTAATCCCGGCTGTAAAATGCTCTTTTACAATTCATCGTCAAAACTTTTTAACTATATACATACTTTAAGTACGTTGCCAATAAAAAAAAATTCAGTTCCTTTTGAATTTTTACTAGCAGCGCACATTTAAATACAAAATACATCATAATCGATAGGATTCGTAATGCATTTTCTATTTATTCGAAAAGAAAGTCAGAAAGTTTCTTCGCTGGTGTGTAGAACGTACAAATCTCCGCAGAATATACGAAAATACAAGATTTCGGAGAATGGTTTCCATTATTATTTTGCTTTCGTGTAAAAAGGGGAGGTGGTGTGTGGTACAGAGACTTCGTAAGTACACTACGTTATAAATAACTCTATGCGTTACAAATCTTCGCATCGGTCGCAGTAAATTGTCACCGAGAATAGAACAGACAGGCGATGAAAAGAATCGAGATCGATATTTACAGGTGATAGAGTCAATAATTCCACGAAATAAATCTAACGCCGTTTCTTTCTTTCATTTATCTATCGCTTACAAAAAGGTCGAGCCCGACCTTTCTCAATTCACGTTTTATCACCCTATCCGTTTAATGCCATTGAATGAAAATCAGATAAGAGAAAAACTAAATTCGTGTTTATACTAAATAGTAGTTATTAAACTATTTATCTTGCTAATGAAATATTTTGTTAATGACATTAGTGAATGTAGGGCATAAATAGCATTTTATGAAAATGTAACGAATTTCCCAGCTATGTACATTTTTATAAAAATGAAATCTATTAGAATATGTACACACCCATCAAAATATAAAAATCTTTCAATAAATAAATAAATATGCTTTGAGTCAAAATTAATAAAAGTATAGTATGACGTTTTGTAGCATCAAAAATATCATTGCTAGGAAAATATAAAAAATTGAAATATTGATGAGAAATTATAATCCTTTGTTATTAATTTGATTATATCAAATAGCTAATACTTCTTGATTTTAATAAAAACATTTCAAATGCATTTATTTTACTCATTTTACTCATTTTACTCATTTTCAAAACTTCACACATTGAAGTTTGATAAAAAAATCTGAGTTTCATTCATCTGGCTAAGTTGGAATGATCGCGATAAAATTGACTTGTCGAAAGGCGGCTCTAAATATAATATATTTCTATTATACCTAACGAGCTTCATTTAATTTTCTAACAAACTGAGTCTACAAATCGAGTCATCGCAATAAACGGGATGTCGAATTCGAGACACTCGAAGCAACATCCACACAGCGAAATATACCGAAAGAAGCATAGTGAAATTGAATTTTCTTTTTTTTTCTAAACAATTTCGCACTCACGGCTGGCGAAATCAAGCAGTCGCTTAATTCGAAAATAAAAAGAAAGTCTAGAAGTCCCGAAAATTAAATATAATTTTTTTTTCAAATTACTATAATAATAAAAATAATAATTATAATAATAATAAAGTATATCAAATAAGCAGTCAAACATTCTCAAATTTTCTAAATTTTCGTTTCACTTAACCCTAAAATTCCGTTCAGTTTCACTATAATTTCTTTCTTTTACATTGCCTAAGCTTCTTCAACTTTTTCCCCGATTCCCCAACGATAATCTACATTTAATTACTTTTTGTAAGAATTTGAATAATTAATTATACTCTCATCAAGCGAGAATTCTTCTTTTGTTTTTAATTACTAACTTGCAAGGAAAAGTAATTCGAAAAAAATAATAATATTGGCAGAGTTCTTTTGCATTACCGACAACTGCCAATATTGGCGCAGGATTGAGATCATTGGGCACGTCGGTTCAAAAATTTTGAATCAAATAAATCCGAGATTTCATTTTAACATTTTTCCCTGGATTACATATTCAAATGTGTCTTATACAATGCATTCCCTTTTCTCCTACAATGTAAACTTTTCGAAGTCGCTCGACACTTTGATACGATGTTTTCTAAATATATTTCGTTAAGCTTTTCAAAAATACGCGCGCTTTGCTGGTTAAATAATTTTTTTTTTTTGAAATCTAAGCGAATTGACACGTTTACACGACAGTATTATTTAGTTTCTATCATCATATGTTTCTTAAGAGAAGAGTCCTGTACTATTTCTTAGATAAATATTTTCTCTTACTGTAGTAAGCTCCTGTTGTTTAGAATTTGTTTAGGTTGAAGAATTATTAAATTGATAATTTGACTGTAATACCAAAAAAATAATATAAAATTTTGTATGTTAAAAATCATTCACTTAAAGTAAACAAAAAGATTGGAAATATTTATCAAAACATTCCAAAAGTACAATATTCCAATTCAACATTGTATTTTATACCGACATGCGATGATTTTTGTTTGTACTCTTCCCTTAGAAATTGAAGTACAAGAACATCGATTGTAAATTCAGAAAAATTTCATGTATAAGCCGTTTCTTGTTTTGTTATATCTGCTGAAATTTCATTGAATTTTGAGTCACACAAGACCTTAAGCAAAAATTTTAAGATCGTTTATGTCTGGACTTGAATGAAAAAAAACATGAATCGTGCATTGGTGAAAATCTATATAGCTAAAATCACAGTTTGAGCTTTTATTTTTCATAATATTCTTGAAACCATGTTATGCAAAAATAAAATAAGTTTATAAACATTGACTATAACTATAGATTTTTTCGTGTATGCACTTTCAGTATTTTTTTCGGTATTATAATTTTTATACATTACAAATATGTGTACTTGCGAGGACATCACAGCATATTTGCATTTATTATGTTAATCGGTTTTATCATGAAAAATACAAAGACGTACGCGAACATATTTGATTACTATTTTATTCCTTTTACTGAAGATTAATTAATTTATGTTCCTGAGTAATTTTTCGAACTGATGTTATAAGTATTTTTTATATTTGTTTATTTATTCAGCGCCTTATGCACACGTTTTTCTTCGAGCTCCACTAATTTATGTATTTACAAGAAGCGCGATCTTGAAATATTTCTTCGTAATTTGGCAGTGAATGAAGAAGTTGTCACTCTTGTATCATTATTATTACTTCAAATAAATTGATGTTATAGCCTAAAAAATGATCATGGAATATTAAAAATATTCAACAGTGATCACGCAACATTATATCAATTGATTATTCGTGTAACGATCGAACTTCGGTGTTTGCTTGTTTGTTTTGTTCGGAACTCAACACGAGAAAAGTATACGACATTGTACGTGAATTTCGAATGCCTAAACACCGAATCACAAAATAATCTTCATGATTACATGATTACATGCAGAAAAAAAGAGAAAAAAATCTATACCATACTCATGATTCATTTCGTCGATATCTCATAAATCACATTTAAAAGATACAACATATTCAGTGAATGGTATGAGAGAAAAAAAATGTTTAGAAACATCACTCGCCGAAAAGGAAGAACTACGCATTGTACAATAATGATAGTTCCTTTCGAGGATGCAAAGTAGACAACGGGGGGAAAAAGTGAGAAAGAGAGACATAATTAAGCTAACGAGAGTCTTTCGTCCTTTGTACACTACACAACGAAAAAATTCATTTTTCGTTATACGAACGGGGGGCAGGGGTAACTTACACTTTTCGCACTTTTTGCACAGACTTCACATCTAATCCTTTCAAATCTACACGGGAAAAAAGATTTGCTAGAAAAACATAACAGTTCCAGCATTTTTTCTTGATAGAAAAAGGACATTAACGCAATATTCGAACGGTTTTCGCTCCATTCACAACAAACAGAAATTGTCGTGGCGAAAGTTATTCTAAACTCACTTATTAACAGTCACTTCGCTGGTATTATCACATTATTTTTTCCGTGCAGACGATTCATCACGTGTGCAGTTTGTTTCTCTTCTCAATTTTCTCACACAGAAACACGAACTTCGATCTTGGATTTAATCCAAACCAAGATAGTCCAGGTATCTGTGCTCCTCGTCGTCTCAGGAAACTTGAGAACTCTGTGACGTCTGTGGTGGCGTCAGCTGTGGTTGAAGCGACTGCTGCTGTTGTTGCTGTTGTTGTTGTTGTTGTTGTTGTTGTTGTTGTTGTTGTTGTTGGTGTTGTTGTTGTTGTTGTTGCTGCTGTTGTTGCTGCTGCTGTTGTTGTTGCTGTTGTTGCTGTTGCTGATGCTGTTGCTGTTGCTGTTGCTGTTGCTGTTGCTGTTGCTGTTGCTGCTGTTGGGGTGTATGAAGAGTGAAATTGTCGTAAACATCCATAAGGTCACGCATCCTATACTCCTCAAGACAAACAAAGCCTTCGAGCGAAGGAGATTGTTTTCGTGCACAATCCATACAATGGACTACATGGCGCTTCTCTTGTTCCCGTATGAACAAAATGTTGAAAACCTCGATCTATAAACGAGAAAAAAGTTTCATTAAGAATACCAAATAAGTACTATACTTTCATTGCGATATAAAAATATGAAAAATTCATTTACCTCGCATTGTCCACAATAGTGAGAAGCTTCGTTCTTCCCCCTGCCATGGAATCGCACCTCGACACCCTTGGATTTGACAAACTCGAGTATCAGACAGCATTGTCTCATCGTCCTCAACAAACAATTCTTAATCAGCTCAAAGAGCCGTCTGTCCGATACTTTGATGTTCCTCGCGAGATTCCACGACAGATGAACCATCGGTACTATGGATTTGAATGACTGCAGCTTATTCCATTCGTAGCGCTCAATCGCGAGCTGATACTGTCGCGCAGTCAATGGACCCACGTTCCACGCGATATTATTGCACCAACCTACCGCTTGCACCCAATGTACGCATCCTAAAATCAAAATTAACGATCATGTTAAAGATAATGTTTGAACATCTCTGGATAGCTTTTTATTACTCGGTGTGAGGGAAACAAGTACATACCAGCATTGACCCAAACAAGATCGCCAGGTCTCTGTAAAAACCTGTAAACAGGAACATTTTCTTCATACAAGTCTTCCATCGATGGCCACCAGCTACCGTGCAGGTAATTAATGCTGTTGCGTTCGCAGAGAGACTGAATAACGCCCCAGTATGCGTCGGGCACCGCAAACCATTCGCAGTCTCCTGGTCCAATATTGATATTTATCGAGCAGAAATTGTTATTTTCTTGATGTCCTGGTGTTCGACTGCCAGGTACCTTCATGTACAGTTGAACAGTGTTCATTCCCAGAATGACGTGACCAACGTGACTAAGCATATTGCCAGCGGATACGACCCTCGCGAATGCCGGAAGTTTCATTAGCTCCTGCAACTGGGCTTTCCACTTCCTTTCGTCGGACAAGTCAACGTTCGTACCGAATCTCAACATTTTCGAGCCCGACCTTCCTGGCAATCCATAAATGTTCTTCTTCCTCTTTACATTGATTCCGGTACTGTCTTTCGAATCGCTATCCGATAGATTCGAGGTTGTGGATGTGTGGATGCCTTGACTTTTGTCGCGTTCCTCTTTAAGACTTTCCTACACAATCATTGAATAACAAAAAAAATTAGATTTTAATTAACAAGCTCAATTCCATGTAGTTGTAGAGTATAGGTTTCGAGCTTAACTAACCTGAAAACTGGAAGCTTGGTATTGAGCATACTTGGCGATGGTTGTATGGCTACGGTGACTTATACAGCCCCAAACCTTGCGTGCCAGGACTGGATCCCAATTTTCGTCGCTAGTCTGTTGTAGTTGCGTTCGCACCTCGATCGTGTGATCTGGGTTGGCCTCGACCAAAGTTTTCGTTGAGAACAAGCCAAGATCGAGTTTAAGAGCCGCTGCAAGACCTGAGTAGAAAAAAAATGAATGTGAAATTGTAAGAAAACCTTCTGTTTGATTGCAAGTATGAAATATTTACGAAAACTCACCTCTAACTACCGCAATGGGATGCTTTAGGCAGAACTCCTGCAGGATCGGACTGAACACGTCCTTCTTGTTCTCGAGGAAAACACTTGGTGTGGGCGGGAGCAGCTGTTCCTTCGTCAATCTCTGACTCGGTGGCTCGGGCGGCGACGGCGGTGGCGATTTGTCATTCAATATCGAACAGCTCGGTACACCTTTCAATCCACGTGTCCTGCACTGCTCGACTATTCGCTTCGCGTCCATCTCGATGTTGAACTCGGGCTCGGTCTGAGTGTCGCAGAGTCGCTCCAGACGTAGCACCGGCTCCGCGCGCAGTATCGACGAGTCGACTTTGTTCGTGCTGGAGGTCGCCTCGCACTTTATCGTCTCCACAGACGGCTTGATCTCTGTCTTTGTCGCGTTCGACGATGGCTCGTCCATCTTCTCGATCTTGACTTCCTTGATCTTCTCACCCTCGTTCTCGAGATTGGAGGGCGAAAAGGGCCCAGAGCTTAGAGTGCCGTTGTTCATGATCGGCTGCTGAGTTGGCTCCTCCTTCACGTCCAGCTCATCCGAGCCGAAGTGCTTGAGCAGATCCTCCGCGAGCGAGGTGGCGATGTCCTTCTGCGAGAGCAGCGCCTGGAGCTCCTGATCCGTCACACCGAGACCCGCGTCCTTATTGCTGCCGGAGTTGCTGTTGTTGCTGTTGTTGCCGGACGAGCCCTCGGGATAGCAGCTGGTCGTCGACGAGATCTGCGTGTAGCCTTGAGCGCCGTATTGATTCGAGGACTGGTACTGCTGGGCACTGAACTGCTGCCCAGCACCGGGTGTCGCCTGTTGTTGTTGGCTCTGCTGCGGCTGACGCTGTGGATAGCTCGAGTCCGAGGCTGATTTGTATGGCATACCGGCGGCCTGACAGTTTCCCGTCGCCGCTGCGTTGTAGCCGACGTTCGCGTCCGAGAAGCCGGTCTGTAGGGCCACCGTTCCACTTTGCTGCAATTGTACAGGAAAATAAGACATCGTTACTTCATGCGTCTCGCTGGAAATGATGTTTCAGTCAGCGAAGAAGCTGTTACTCACCGGCTGCTGAGGTATTCCGTAGCTCTTGATGACGCCAGTCTGTCCAGGTTGTGCCGGGGCGAATCCCATAGGATAGCCAGGCTGTCCGGGTCTGAGGCCACGCTGGGCCGCCTGCTGCTGCTGTAGTCTGAGCTGCTGCTGGTACTGCTGCATCGCCCTGTACTGATGCTGCAGCTGGGCAAGCAGACCCTGCTGCTGGGGCGTCAGACTGCCGTGATTCTGCTGGAGGAACTGGAGCATCTGCATCTGCTGGGAGGTCAGATAGAACGAGGGTGGCCTCTGTGGTTGTTGTTGCTGCTGCTGTTGCTGCTGTTGTTGCTGGGCCTGAGCGCCTTCCTCGCCGGGCTAAGGGTACGTAGGGTAGTTTCGTGATTAGGTGTGGCTTGGCTTAGTCTGGAGAGTGGGTTGTCGCATTATAAGCCGCATTGAGTATGACTTTCGTTTTGAAGTAGCATTTTCTTTGCAATTTTAAACATCGTGCGCAGGAATTCTATATTTTATATCAATCTGATAATACAGAATATCTCTGATTGTACACGTAACTTGCTCAATGGGCTTTGAGTATTGGTTAGTGGGTTACATGTGTCGTGTAGTAGCATAATTTTTGTGTAAACATCTGTATAAATCATCTTTCTTTGTAACGATATTTTTATGAGATATGTAAAAAAATATACCGAAAGAAAATGAGAATTAAAAAAATATAAATAAATGCGTATGTATGTATTTCTGCACATGCAACTTGAAACTTATGCACATTTGACGGATGACGTTCAAAGCATGTGTGTATAGCCAGAATAAAAAAAAAGAGGAGGCATAGTTTTACTAAAATCAAATTACCAAACAAAAATACATTGTCTAAAAGAAAGAGCGAGAGATTCATAGACAACTAAATCGTTGGTAGACGATCAAATGTATTTTTACTTTCATAACTTCATTTTACTCTACGAACCACAGTTGCGCAGTCCCTCATCGCTTAAGCTCGTACCCATAAACCCCACAAGATATAATAATCATCATCGTGATCCTTTTTTGCTATTGTAATGTCACAGAGTACTCGCATTCGCCCGGGGCATATTGCTTGGCCCGCGTGACGTAGGGGCCAACCGCTGGAGGACCTACGCCGAGTACAGGCGACGAGAAGCGTCAGACTTAAATGTTTACGAGTTCACGACTCCCGTGAACACACAAGTCATCCGGTCCCATCTTCCGCACGCCATTCGAGATGTCCAACAAACTCACGACTAAGCGATTTAACAGCGAAGAATAATCTCGAGGAAATGTTATGGCCGCTGTTAAGCCACCGAAGTTGCGAGTCTACCGACATGACAAGGACGTCGGCAAAATAATACAGATTTTAGATATCTCGTTCTGCTTTGGAGAAAAAAAATCAAAATTAATTGATTAACATTCTCTTTATAATAATCATAAATTTAACCCTTTTCAAAGTGATGTCTATTAGCTGTTGTATTAACAATAGGAACTGATGTCAAAAAAGTTTTATACTTGTATCGATATCATGACGAATTTGTTATACAAATTCCAATGATTTAAAAAGAAAGTACACTACAATCTACAAGAGCATGGTATTAAAGCGGTATACTATCTTATTAAGAAAGTTTTATTATTTACCGGCAGCTTTAACTAAAAAGGTAGTGAATATATTTAAATCGGAAATTATATAATTTCTCGGATTAATCTTGGAAATTGAATAAACATGAAAAAGAAAGATAGTCTTGAGAAATATGTAACGTAAAAATTTTTTTTTTTTTTGTTTAGCTGAGTATTTGGTGTCCCATCACACAGAAAAGGGTCAAGGGGATGTGACAATACTACATTATCTTTGAAGCAAATATAAGTTCATAATTTTTGCGTACAAAGATCGAGTCTCATCAATTTATTGTGCAAGAAAATAAGAATTGGGTGAAAGTCTCTTGCATGAATACATAACACAACTGTGAATTGCATTACGATAAGAAACGACTGCGAAACATCAATGAAATAGGACATCGGCGACAGTTAAACGATTGAATGGGTATTTCACATCCTCTTGAAAAACGTCAGAGAAAGAGAGAGAGAGAGAGAGAGAGAGAGAGAGATGAAAGCTATTACACATTTGCATCATCGGCATACAACTATTCACATCCCAAGCTTTCACACCCTCTCGCGTATAGATAAAATTTCGTCGAATCTCATAAATCATTAGGGTTATCCTCCGCCAGCGACGTACCTTGAATCTCTTGGTGTTTATGTTTGGATTTTGTCCTTGTGGATAGGGTGGCGGTGGTCCGGACGGTCCACCCGAATATTTGTACGCCGCAGAGCCAGGACCTTGCTGTTGCTGCTGCTGCTGTTGTTGCTGTTGCTGCCGACTCGAGAGTTCGGCGCTGATCGGCATGTTCCACGCCTCTTCTATCGAGGGCAGCTGCCGCCGTCTACGTTAACGAGAGGAGAATCGCGATTAGTGCTCGCTCGAGGAGACATCGCACATTGTACATCTGCTACGAGACGCGTCGGTCTACTTACTTGGTGGTTGCTACAGAAGGCATTGGTGCTTGGCTGAGATGATTCTGCAGGAAGCTAATGCGTTGCTGGAGCGAGGGGTTCATTGGTCCAGTGCCGCCCGACTTTGCACCGCTCAGCTGACTGCTCAGCGAGCTGTTGGCGCAGTTGGGCGTGTTATTGTTGCCCCTGTTGGTAAGCAAAAGCAGAGAGATCAGTCGGGTTATTGCACGTGATCGTTAGGCGTTGGATCATTGGGCCAGGTGTGCTTTTGCCAGCGAGATTGTTGTAAAACAAGTGACAAAGGTAGACACCTTATAACCCCGTAGACTGACTTACGTACGAAAATGATAGACGAACTGGTATGTGCGGTTTTGTGATTTAGAGGATCGTTTACCTTGTATAGTATTCACAAGGATTATATACAAAAACAAAAGCAGATTTACGTGGAAAATATCAAGTTTTTTTTTTTTTTTTTTTTTTTTCGTTAGATTTTGTTATATATAGAATTGGTACAGGCAAGTTAAAGTTCGATATTTTGTATACTGGTCGACTGGTTAAATTATGATCAATCGTGATAATCGATGAGAATAAATGCTAACAGCATGTCTCTCGTTATCGATTTTGAACGCGCGGTTTCACTTAATTTAGCGGTGGTCGAGTAGTATTGGTATCGTTTTTTCAAATGAAATTTGCTTATGATCTAGGTTATTTATTAGAATCAAGGATGCAAGGAACGAGAAAAATTGTGAAAAAGATATTTTATTTTCGAAATTGAAAGCAGCGAACAATAAAAGGATTGTGACAATATGAACCTATTTTTGCAACTGGAACTCAAGACGATAAATATTTTGTAACCGTAGTAATGTTTGTGCTACTTGTAATGTTTGATGACGATAAGACGTTCTAAATAGACTGACAATTTGCTATACGTTGATTCGAGGATTAAAAAGTGGCACTTATTGAATCTTGTCCTTTGCAGAAGTTTTAAGTTTAAAAAATAGAAGGTACTTTTTCAAAATTTGACTTTTTTCTTATCAAGGATTCGAATAAAGAATTCATGCATGTGTTATCTATGCATTCTTATGAGCTAAGAGATTTTCGATTGATGGACATGAATGTCCTGATGGTCGCAGAACCAGAGATCGGCACCATTGCTTACTTTAAAACAGACATTTTTCATTCATTTATGTTATGTCAATATTTATTTGTGAATGTAATTCATAATGCATGCAGCTCCTATTTTAAGCTTAATAAATTCAGATCCTAAATGAATTATTGTAGATTGATATTTAATTATTTCAAAATGTCAACTTTGTGTATTATTTTTCAAATCAATCGAGAACCGCAGACTACGGCACACCTTACGAATTACAATCGCAACGCATCAGCTGTAGCCGGAGCGCATAGAATAAACAAAGCAAAATAGGAAGGTTTCAAAGCAACCAGTGGTGTCGAGGTCTGGCATGGCCGATAGACGCCGCACGCGGACGATTCTATATCCAAGAAGTCTTACCTTGAGGCGTTAACGTAGCAAACCAAGGCGTCCTTGGGTTGATTGTGGCTCTCGTAAAGTATGCCGAGATTCGTCCAGGCGGCCGAATGGGACTTGTCCAGCTGAACCGCGCAGACGTAGGCTTGAAGCGCGTCCAGAGGCTGATTCTGCTGTTGATACAGGATCCCTATACTGCACCACGTGTCTGCGTTGCCCTCTGACTTTTCCACGGAGTTTCTGCACGAGAAGAATAGGCAATCGGTGATATAATCGTGTAAGTTGCCGATTTAACCCTTTGAGCATACATTCTTTCCGAGCAAAAAAAAACGCGTAATTTTTGTACGTTCGTTTATTTATACATCTTATAAACAATTATGTCAATTGAACTGTATTTTTATGTTTTCTCATTGCTAAAGTAACTAAAAATTGCAAAAAATCCGGTTCCAAATAAGTTAACAACTGATTAAACAGCCAAAATCTAAAGAAATCGAGGTGATAACGTGGGTTACCACGATGCTTCAAAGGGTTAAAGAAAGTCTTCGACAATTTTAGGTCCGAGTATCAAATGAACCAAAATACTTGTGAGTTGGACTATTAGACCGTTTTCCGCGGAGATAAAAGAGAGTTTCGTTATATCTGTCTTCGAGATTAGGCGTATCGTTTTATGACCGTGACCCGATAATTTCTGTTCCCCAACAAAACTAGTTCCAAATCGCTATAGATCCAAATATAGGAACGATATATACGCTTTTGTGGTTTTTAAATCGCACGGGATGTTAGCGAAGCGCGTGTTATCTACATGAAATCCTCTCTTCACGAAAATTGAAATGTTTAAAAATAGCTGTGATTGCGTCAATACGTTATATTCTTTTAATGTTATTTTGAGAAAAAATAATGTTTCATAACTTTTCTTTTACTTAACGAGGCCACTCGTACATGTATACAGAAAGAAATTGATCTCATACTCTTTCCCAGTCATCGATCTTATTTGAAAACTCCAAAATTTTTTTCTACGTAAGTAATGATAAAGTTAAAGGTTATTAAGTATTTTACTATATTGTTAAAAAACGAAAGATTTTATTACATCTTGTGTCTATGCAACTTAAAATGGCAGTTAATTATTGACTAGTCGGCAAAGTAGCAAGTCAATAAAATACAATTGTACGTGCGTGGGTTATATAAGTAAACACAGGTAATAGCAAGAAATTAAATGTACAATCGTCCGGCGTGTAGCAAACTCGTTACAAATTTCTCAGAAACGCGATCAAATCACTCTTTATAAAGTAAATCCGCGCTCCAAGGCTTATTTTAGGAAATTAAAAAGAAATTTCTAAGACTTTCTTATAATAACGTTTTAAATGTTCTGGAACGAGTCCTTATAATCGAGTTATACTCTCTGCGCACAGAAGAAAGATTCAATCGGAATTCTGAGAAATTCGCAACGAGTTTGCTGACACAAGACGTGTGTACATTTAATTTCTTGCGATATTACCTGTATCTATACTTATGTAAGGCAAGCGCGTACAATATTTTATATTTAATATCGACTTATCACTTTTTTTTTACAATATTGTTCTTCCGACAGTTTCCAGCCTGATACTAGATATATAAAATCTTCCATATTCTTGAAAAAGTTGAAGGTTTTCTTTTTCAACATTATGTGCTACAGTTAGAGATAGCGAAGATTGTGCTATCAGCGCGTGGATCCTGAAGAGATCCGCAGTTAAAACTTTAAGAAATAGACAAATTTGAAACATGAAATCATTCCGATTGTATAACATTAAAAATAATACATATACGTGCATATAGAAACTGTAACATCACGTACTTATCAAAGTGATCTATCAGCAAATAACCGCGAAACATTTCATCTAGCTTATCTGACACAACGTGACTTATCACGCTTAAATAACGTATTCTCACATACATTACAAAGTCAGCCGACCCGTGTACATTTAAACAAAACCACAACAATAATCCAAGCCAAGTACTCGCATGCCCTCGTAATTTATATTGTAAGAGGCATGAGGAAGTACAAGCGCAGAAGGGTGTAACTCACCTGTAAGCGATGAAAGCATCGTGAACCTGTCCAGATGCAGCGAGACAGCGACCGAGCAGATAAAGACTCTGTCCACTCTTAGGCTCAGCCTCGATAGACTTCTGCAGGCAATGGATCGCTATCGCTTGCTTCTGCTGACGAGTCACACCCAGGATGTTGCAGTCAACGACATGGTACATCCATCCTGAAGACACAGAATATATCCGTATTCGTCAATTATAACGCACAAGCGATGTGGAAGTTTCAGCTTGGAACGGATTGGGAGCTTGGAGAAAGGGAGTTACGACTTGATTTAGTGGACATTGGCTTATTTAACGATTTGTTACGAATCTCTTTGACAGCGAATAACCCGATAATCCCAGTTTTCAGTTTTCCTTAAGGACAGATCCTTTGGCTCACGGCATTCGGTTATACCATATACTGCCACGGAGTGAGATTTTGGAGGCTATAAAAGGAGCGGCCGGGCAGCATCACATATTTCAAAACCGTACTTCTCGCATACTCTCGTAGAGCACCGACTTATGTCACTCGCGATCCACGGCGAACCACGCGAGTGTCTTCCAATCCGTATATCGACGAAACATTCGTTAAATAGCAGTCTGTTTATTGGCGCGCGTGGCAGTATTCAAAACGCCTCGTTTGTTCGGGAATATCGAAAACAAGACCATTCTTCAATGATCAATGCTCCTGATGCTTTTAGAAAGCGAACGGAGCACTCGGTATAAAGCGTGCGATAAACAGCTGGATATCGTCTAGACGATATAGATTAGATGCTTTTGTGGAAGATATAGGCAAAATTTGCGTAAATATTTAAAGACTCTCTTTTTTTTTTCATGCAAAAATGGTTTTGACTGATTTCGAGTTCTGTTTGCTTATCGTCTATAACTGCTTGAATATACAGTTTTACCCCGATGTAAATCATGTTTCGTCGTTATAAATTTTTAAACTCGCTCTTATTAACAATCTGTTGGCGATGCTCGATAAACCAACCACATAGAACAAAGTCCGCGACAAACAAAAAGAAAAAAAAGAACGAACCTCAGGAGCCTCGAGAAATTCGTCTAACCGCTTCCTGCTCCACAGCTGCTCTCCACCGGCAGCACTCAAAACCCCGCACAATACACACTATACAGACACACACAGACACACACGCACGCGCGCACAGAATATACAGCGAGACCCGGAAAGCGTCTTCCAGGTTCTCTCTGCACAGCACATAAGACACGAGCGTCCGGTTTTTCTAGGAGGCCTGCAGCATAGCAGCGGCAATCCCACACACACTCACACACGGACACAGACAGAGAGAGAGAGAGAGAAGCAACGCTGGCAGCAGTCACGTAGGCACTGTGGAAGCGAGATGGAAGAACGAAGCGGAGCACTGCTGCATCGGAGGACGCCGCTCTGCGAAGGGAAGGAGAGGAGGAGCAGCAGCAGCAGCAGCAGCGACGGCGGCACGTCCGATAGACCGGGCCTAGGAGAACTGAATAGATTTTCGCAGGTATAGGGTCTAGTGGGCTAAGCTTTAGGGCCCTGGGGTGGCCACTTTTCCCCACTTCTCACTCTCTCTCTCTCTCTCTCTCTCTCTCTCTCCCTTTTTTCTCGCTCGCGCGTTTCCCCTTCCCTTTCGTCTATTCTTTCTATATATATATACATCGTGTCTATTCTATGTTGTGTTTCCCCTGTGTGTCTTTCTTTATTTCCCCC
>UELU01120548.1:0-28796 GCA_900490025.1 Megastigmus dorsalis | reverse complement strand
GAATAGCCTCACTATAAAAATAAGATCTAGGTACTTGTAAATGTTCTCAATATATTTTCTTACTATTTTTACTTATTCTTACTTATTATTTTCTATTATTTTTTCACCAACCATTCAATCTGTTTCAATGTTTTTATTTCATTTTATAACCTTTATAAAAAAAGTTATTTTCTACTTTCAAGCAAACAACTACTTATTTATTGAGATTAAAAAGAATATTTTTAACAATAATCAACAAAAATTCTTCTTTATAATTTAAATTATAGCACTTAATCAAGTTATAGCTTTACAAGATCCTCTATAATATACTGAACCCTGTACTGAATAGTTGATAACCAAAGGTATTGTTTTTGTTGAAAAACTAAGGATAAACGCAGTTGCATAAAATTTTCAGTTTTTGAAAATTGAATTAAATAAGAACCATTGAGTTTTTGGAAGTTATTCACAGAAAATTGAAGCAAAATGAATGGAATGACTTAGGCGTGGACCAGTGCGAGTAAAATGAACCGCGCTAACCTCTCGTCACAGCGAAAGTAACATTTCTCTCCCGATCAACTCACAACCCTTCACTAATTATGGAAAATCTCACCGGCGAAAATTCGTCAGCTCATCAAGCACTTCTAATTTCCGCACTTTTCGAATATTCGAAAGATGATGTACACGCTGAAAACCAGTCGGTATGCTAATACTTCCTTCGCGGACTTATCAACGGACAGCAAAATGGCCACGCACAGGGGATCACACATCAAGCGCGCGCGAGAAAGAGCGGAAACGAGCGTGAAAAAGAACGCAGGCGTCGACGTCGTCGATGATGTGCACAGCGTCGAGAAAGTCTTTTCGAGCCATGGCTAGTGAGAAGAAATGTCTATTACGGTGACATCGAGTCAGCCCGCCTACAGTTTAACTATTTCCATGTAGGCCAAAAGGAAGTTAAATAGCAATATACTTAATGTCAAAAATCTTTGATCAACCGCAGTCCACAGCAGGTTTATTTATTTTCTGCTCGGTCGATACAGAACGGCGCCGGAAAGTTGTTTTCTCTACGCCTGTATTGCAGTATTGCACCGATCAAGCGACGCCAAATTATACGTATAGAACCATGTAATAATAGATAGTTCTCTATACAAAAGGTCTATACTTTATACCTACGTATATACATGCACCGGATGCATTTCTATGTTTTCAGTATTTTGTGTGTTTCTGAAAATATGTTGAAATCGAAATTTTGGACCAAAATCAGCTTCGAATACTTGAAAAGCCCCACACTATAGTTCTCTGCAGCATATAAGTAGGTAGTGGGAAATATGGCTTATTGTTTTACAGATCAATAGAACTTAAATAACATTTAACAAATTAAAATAAACGACACAAAAGACAAAACAGGATGAATTTGATTTTTGTTAACAATTAATTGTTATAATAAAAATCAAAATGTTACCCAGCTGATAAATAAATGAATATAAATAAAATAATCTTTTACTGAATATTTTATAATTTATGAAAAAATAAAAAACAAAGTTGACGGAGCAATTCAAACATAAATATTACGTGTACTTATTCTATTTTCATTTTTCTAATCTAATAGAAAAAATTTACGATACATTTTCGAGCAATATCGTAACTCGAAGGTGTGCAGCGAATTGGAACAGTGGTTTTCCATTGGCAGTTATATGCTCGATAGCATTTCTCGATCCTAATACCTATTTGATGATGATACACGCATATATCATTGCATTATCGGGACAGTCCTTTTGAGTAGCATTAATTAATCAGCATCAGCATTTTATAATATCCTGCATTAAAATCTTATCGGCTACCGCCAGAGCTAGTTTCGAGTGTCCACCCACTTTGAACAAGGCTATTCGAAATAATTGAAATAATAAAACGCATTTCCCTATAGAGCGCATTCGCGAGCGAACAGTGTGTGAGACCGGCTCCCTATATATATATTTTCCTCTCTTTCTATCTTTACTCCGGTTACTCCCTCTTCTCTGCATGTCAGCGAAATTGTGTCTTCTGCAGCAGCGAAATGTCAACCTATCAGTATAAACACAGCTCAATCAATGTGTGCGTTTTCTTTCACTTCGCGCAGAAATAAGAGTTTTTGCTTATTGGCTTCGTCTCTTAATAAAGCATTAGCTTCGTGATATTTGCGACGAATTCGAAAGTTCAAAATAATCAAAGCTGCGCAAGAAGGTAATGATTATGTGAAAATTGGAATCAATACTGATGTTGTTTATCTAAAAGATTGAACATTATTTTATCGTATCAGTAGGATTCTCACGATAAGAATGTGAGCGTATACTGTGTGGAAGACCTTGAAAAAAATTTTGCTCAATTGAAAATCTACATTACGTTTGTGTCAGTCCGTGCCCATAACCTTGCATATGCAATAAATCGATGATAATTGCTGAAAAATTGTTTCAATTTTGTTTTTCATCGATGACGACGCGGCTTTAATTGTAAGGAGAAAAATAATGTTTAAGAATCATGGAGCAGCCTGAGTTGCGATGCTGCGTTAAGGAGCTGGATCTGACGGTGCAACCTCGCATCGCTCCGAGGTATAAAACTTGGCTGCCTCTTGCTACACAACAGGTGACTGAACTTTCATTTTTTTCTACTCTATACTTAAGTACCTATTTATTATTTTGCTTTCTCGATTTAAACATTAATGCAAAGAATGTAGGTATATAGTAAAAGGCGCTTGTTGGGTACAATCAGTTTTATTTATGGCAATACAGTACTATTTTCTGTATGCGATAACTTTCCAAATATAAAAATGTACTATTACATTTAACTAAATAATAATTGTTTTAAGATCATTAAATGTTTCAAGATCAAGTAATTTCTTTTGATTCATAAAATTATAATAATCACTTATCTAATTTATCATATTTAGCACTATATGTACAGTTATTTGTTAATAAACTTATTGAAATTAAAAATAAAAACTTAGATTTCATCTCATATATTTCAATAAAAAAATATTTCAGATTATTTAATTTTACATACAGAAGTTTTGTTACTTATAATCTACGAATGAAATTAAGCAATTTATTAAATTACATACAAAATAATCTTTACAGTAAGAGAATAAGAAAATGTTTTAGTTAATAATATTTTATTCCTATATTTCAAATATTCTAGCTTCGTCTTAGGAGTTTGATCCAAATTATTGGACATAAATTCAAAACAAATGACAAACAAGAAAATTGTTGGTTTTATTATACCATCCATAGAACAAGTATGTCATCCCCATTGTATACGAGCGAACCAATAGACAACATTAGTCCAAGATGGGCAGTTTTGGAAGTGCCTATTTTAAATGGTACAGGTCATTCAAATGCAAGTGGTAAGCTTAAAATTTATTAAATTATGTATTATATATTTATAAAAATTATTTATATTACTCACTCGACATTATTTTAATTTTAAAATTTTTCCTTTCTTCATAGAAATTATTCTCAGACTATGGAAAAGAATTATAAAAGAGGATCCTTCATCCGATGTTACTGTGTTTACATGGGGCATATCATTTACTGGACTAGCCTACATTGGACCAAAGTTACCAAACAATTTAGAAACCACTCTCTGTGAAAATTCTCTTATTTTTCATCTTCATGGTGGATTTTTTGTACCACCAGTTTGCCTGGTTACTGATTCTGATTGTAAAAGGTTTCTTGGAATGGGTCTCAATGCATCTGAAGTAAGAGATAGTTACACAGTCAGTAAACTCAGTAGTTTAAGGAGTAAAATGCAAGCATTAAAGCAACAAACTGATTCTGTACAAAATTTGAGAGAGCGAATAGCATCTGGAGAGAGCTTATCAGTTCCAAAATATCCACAATCATCCTTAAACAGATTATTACAACCTAGAAAAGTAAATAGAGAAAAAAAAGCTGAGATTTTAAAAATACGCAAAGATCTAGAAGTAGCTAAATTTAGAACAAAATTATTAGAGCAGGAAAGAGTAAGAAAAATGGGAGAACTTCGAACTCTGAACCAATGTCACAGTGATTTAATGGAAGAAAATCAAGATCACGGTATAAAATTTTTTTTGTAAAATAATATGTATTGCTTTATTAGATTTTTAGGCCAATTTTATTATTTTAAATCAATATCAAAATACATTTAATTTGAGTCTGTTTCTAATTTTTAATAGTCAAATAATTTATAAGAAAATTGTTATTGTCAAACAGTATGAATGCAAATTTTCTCACCTTTTAATATGAGTTTATAAAAATGTTATATATAATAATTATTATAAAATATAAAAAAAAAAGTTAAAAGCTGAAAAGAATAAAAGAAAGAATGTCATTTACTAAAAATTTTACATTTCTTTAAGTTTTTATATTTATATTTAGATAAAAATTTTATTATAAACTTAGAATAGTATCATGTACTTGAATATACATAGATAATATATTTGATTCTATGATAGGATCTCATTTAATGGATCGTTATCGAGAACTTAACAAAGACATAGAAAGGTTAAATGAAAGGCGACAAACTCATATAGATTCTAGAGACACATATATTCAAACAACAGCTCGTCTCGCTCTTCGACGAAGGCAACTTATAACGGAACTAAATTTTATTTATCCCATTGACCAAGTAAATACTGCAAAATCAAAATAGTTATTACCTCATAATGTGTAAATTCATATTGATTATTTCATTTGTTTATTTTTTACAAATAGGAGAAAGAAGATCGATTTATGATTAACGATGTGCATTTACCAGATAGTGAAAAGCTAGATACTTCAAATGATACCCAGGTGGCAGTTGCTCTTGGATTTGTTGCTCATACAACACAAATGATCGCAAATTTTTTAAATGTACCTACTCGTTATCCTATTATACATTATGGTTCTCGGAGTAAAATAGTTGATCATACATTTGAAAGTATTCTAGATCCTGATCGACAGTAAGAAATATTCATATCCAATTATATATTTTGTTGAAAATTTTGTAAAAGGATCTTTTTATTATAGATTCCCTTTATTTGCTCGAAGCAAAGATAAATTGCAATTCCATTATGCTGTGTACTTGTTAAATAAAAATATCGCACAACTACGATGGTACTGTGGCCTTCCAACAGCTGATTTACGAGCTACTTTACCAAATCTTTCAGGCTTAATTAATGTAAAACCAATTCATAAGTATGTATTATACGTTTATCGACGTTAATGAATCATTAGTATTGTCTTTAATCATTCAATAACATCTAATTACAGTTTGGACAGTTCAAAAAGAACCTTTTCAGGATCATCATTAGATGTAGACTTAGGCAATAATAAAAGCAATATACCTCTTACACCACCAATTCACAAAGTTTTATTTGAAAAATGTCATAGGACTACACGATCAATGAGCCATTTTAAAGGCATTAAAAGTTTGCTGGGTTCTTCTCTTGATCAAGGATTAAATCAACCTGTGATGCAATCTCGATTTTTAAATAACCAGTCAAAAAGGATATGCAAATCTGAAGAAAGCGCGATTGATAATACAGCCTTGCCTAAGAACATGTGTAGCATAAGTAGTGATGAAACTCTAAATGAAACTATTTTTGATAGAACAGAGGATCCCATGAGCAGAGTTCAAAGTAGCTCTAATAATGATGATACAAATAATGTTACATTAATAGAAAATTTTATTGAAATAATGGTGCCAATGTCAGTATCAAAGCCAAAGGTTAGTTGTAATAGTACTGGTAATCCTGCCAATGCTAGACAAAGGAGCTCTAATTCAATTAGCAGCTGTGAAATGGCTTTAAGCAGTAGTTTAGTAGATGGTGAAGACAGTTCTAATGGAAACTCTTCAATTAAAAATGAAGATAATGGTGACAGAGTTTTTATTAGCCAAGAAAATCTTAAAAATAGTACTGATAATAAAAGTTTTCCTGTCGATCAAAGTTGTGAACATGAGAGTTTTGTAGAAAGGTTGAAAACAGAAGAAAAAGGTGAAATGAGTGTACATGGAACATTTTTAAAAAACATGCATGATTCAACTCATTCCTTGCAAAAAATGGATGATTGTGATAATAAAAAAATTAACTTAGAAGATAATTCGGAAATGCATATAAAGTTAACAAAAGAAGATTCAACTAAATGTGATACAGAATCAAGGTATTTTGTAATACTACTTATTTCTTTGAGTATTTGTATTTATTTTTCATATTATCATAAAAAAACTTCGCACTTCATCTTCATCGTTTTTTTTTTGTTGAAATTTTTATTTTTTATTTCTCATTATTCCAGTCTGACAGCAGAATCTTTTCAGGCAAGATCAAAAACAAATACAAAAAATTCTTGAGACTCAGAGTTCAAATAGATCTGAAGAAATTGCCAAAGAACTTGCTGATGAACCAGTCTGTGATTCAATGGTAAAGTTCAAATTAAAAAAGCTAAATTAAATAATTTACTTAAGAAAAGTCTACAAAATTACATTTTCTTAATTATTAAGAATTAAAAAAAGGTATTATACATTTAAATGCAGCCATAAAAGTTCTTAAATTCAGTTTCACAAATAAATAAGAATTTTAAACTTAACTTTCAATTTCACAGTTTAGATACTTTAGTTTCTTTGTTTTTTTTATTTTTGAACCTCGGCTCAAAAATCGATTTCTCGTGAATATTTAACGGACAAAAAGAGATTTAAGATATAATATATGCTACTCGGGTGCTCTCTCTCTCTCTCGACTGAATTATCAGGACATAAATCACCTACTTTGCACCCTTGCTGCTTAACGTACTATTCCTTAGTTGTAATTAAATAGGTATTGACATAGAAAATGTAAAATTAATTTGGATCATTACATTACATTTGGAAAAAATTAAATAATCTGTTTAAAAATCATTATTAAATAAATTATTATTATTTACTACTCAAATAATTCATATATATATGTTTTTACAGTTATTTACAATAGATAGTCTCAAACTACATTTTATATCTTAGACTTGAACTTGATTGGCTGCTTTTTTTACTTGTAATGTAATAATTTTGTATACAGATTCACATAGTAAATAATAAATACTTATGATTTTTTCATAAGATTATTTAGTAAGATAATATTATAATTAATTTTATTCATTTTCAGTTAAAAAATGAACTAGCTACAAATGTATGTGAAGTACAAAATAATATGAAATTTAATGACTTCTCATCATCGACAGAATATATGGATTCCATAAGACGAAGTTCAGAAAGTGTTTATGCACGAACTGAAGCCTTAACAAATAAGACTACCAGCTTTAAAGTGATGAGGCCACGGCTGTAAAAATGTATACATTGAAATATAAATAATTACTTTGAAAGTATTTAATTTTTTTTTTAAATATTTTTACCTGTAAAATTATCTTTTGTAAAAAAAATTATTATACGTCATAATTTAGATATAAAACCAACATATATCAAAATTTTATTTATTTATTAAAATTAATTTAAATTGTACATATTGTGTATAAACAAAAGTATTGATAACAGACTTGAATCTCTCTTACATGAATCATTAACATCTACAGTATATAAATAAAAAGTCACAGTGGTATTTCTACAAAGAGATTATAATAAAATTAATTACTGTTAATATATTTAAATAAATACTAAATTAAATATAAATGGCAATCAATTTTAACCAATAATAATTTATCCATTTTTAATATCAAACCACCTATTTTTTATATATAATCTTAAATATAAGCATTACAACTAAATCTAGCCCTGGTATAGCCTCTGGTTTTATCTGCATTTATAATATCCATTAACGCGTTTCCGCGCATCTGGATTATATTTTAATAACATTTTATTTATATCTTTAAAATTATTACTCATGAAAACCATTGCTTAGCGAATATTATTTTATTCGATAATCTAAGTTGCACTAGAAGAATAAATTGTGCATTCGACTGTGTAACAAGTAATTTGGCATTATGTTAAAGCAATTTTGTCAAAATTATTCTTATTTTTTTATGTTGTCACTAAGAAAACATTAATATTTTACGTCAAACCTAAACACTTTTTTATAATTATTATTTGTTCAGTAAATATAGCTTATTTAATATTGAAGTATTTATATTTAACACGGTTTTGTGTATTCATACAATTATTGAAAATGTTTACTTTTTATAAGAATATATTATTTATTCAATTTAAGTTTTGATATATCTTGTTCAGAAATTTTTTTTATTAATAAATAAATAAAATTCCTTTTTTTAAAGCATTATTACTAGATTGTTAGATTTATAATAAAAATAAAAAAAATATTATGTGGAAGCTTCTTCAAGACCTGTAAACTTAGCACTAACTTCCCAAAGCTTATGAGCTATTTCTGGTTCCAATTTTTTTTTAGAAGTATATATTTTGCAATCACGATACAAATTTCCACTTTCTTTTGACAAATCTGCATCTGTGGCACAATGTAAAATACATTGCGCTCCCTAAAAAATACATATTTTTTACATACTATGTTTTACACATTTTTAAATAAAAACTATTAAAGGAAACTTAAGTGATTGAATATATTTTCACACGCATTAGGATTACAGTTATTTTTAATATTCTGTTTTATTCGCTATATCTAAACAATGATTTTTAGTTACTTAATTAAAATTTTTTATTTTCACAAATGTTTCCTTTAAATTAAATTAAATATCTTACTTGATTAGCAGTACGCAAAAACAGTAATGCTATAGGAGAAAAAAGAATGTAATGGAACCAACTCCGTTTCACATGTCTAAAAAGACCTGTGTAAGCAAATCCTGGACAAACCATATAAATGCATACATCACTATTTTTGGTTCTTCTAGCAAGCTCACTTGCAAAATAAGCATTTGCTAGTTTTGAATTACAGTAGCCAGGATTCATACGACCTTTTACTGGCAAACCTCGTTCACCATTCAAATTTGTAAAATCAATAACTCCGGATTCTAACAGCTTTGATGTGACTACAACGACTCTAAAATAACATTGAATATAAATTTTAAAATATATTTTTTATGTAACTACAGAATACGAAGATTATTTTTCACCTGCTAGGAGAACATTGCTTTAGCCTATCTAACAATAAATTTGTCAATAAGAAATGCCCCAAGTGATTGACTCCAAAGTGTATTTCGAATCCTTCTTTTGTTACATCTTTATCTTTGTCTTGTAATGGTACATAGACACCTGCATTGTTGATTAGAACATGGATTTCTGGAAAGTTTTTCAAAACTTCTGCAGCAAAATGTCTTATCGATGTTAATGAAGCAAGATCAAGTTCCATAGGAATCTGAATTAAAAATATAACCATAACAATTGAATTACAGAAAGGAAAATTAAAATAAATATTATTGTCAGACAAATAAATAAAAACTAGAATTCAATTAACATGCAAATTATATTTTATAGTTTTAAATATTTTAAGATTAACTTCTTATATAATTTTCTAACTTACCAATTCAGCACCAGGTGCATAGCTACGAATCTCTTGGACAGTACTTTTTGCTGCTTGCAAATTTCGACAAGCTAGAATTACAGTAGCTTTTCTTTTAGCTAGTTCCTTAACAGTTTCTTTACCAATTCCAGAATTTCCACCAGTCACAATAAAAACACGGCCTTCTAAACTACTTTTACTCTTACATCTTCCCCATGAATGTTCTCTACATTTTCTCAATAATCCAGCTATGAAAACAACTGGCAAAATAATGTAACATAAGGTAGAAACCATTTTTTCTGTTGTAAAAAGCACTTGATACATAAATACTCAATCAGTGATATATCACTTTTAGTCACTAGATTAAACATTATCTTAATACCAAATTTGTGTTAATAATATGCACATCGAATTAAGTCTTTTTACGTAACATTGAAAATACAAGTTGTTAATTTACATCAAACTTTTTAATCAAATTATAATATGAGGACAGAAATTTCAGTTAGATATTCTTCTTTATAATCATTCAATAACCTTTCAGCAAGAGCAAAACAAAAAGTTCTGATTTTTATTAAGTAAGATATCTATCATTCACTGTTGCCATTGTTTATGCATGAATATGAGATATGCATATCTATAAGGTACTTCTCAATTAACACTAAATATTTACTTGATTTTCTTTTTAATGTGCATATGAAAAATATACTTATATAGATACAATATTACTTAAATAAAATATTACAGTTTATAATTATATTACTTATTATATTCTCAAAAACTTAAAAAATAATTTTAAAGTATCACAACAAAGTATACAAAGTTAAATAAAGTATCTAATAATAAATTTTGAAAAGAATCTCGTAAGATAAGGTTGGGAACCTTAACGCAGATTTATTGGGTAACTATTTAATGTTTATATTTTAAACGAATTCATTGTCAGTAATATGGAAAATAAGAACCAATTCGCAGAAGAAATATAGACCACAATGTCCACAATTACACAAAATCACCACGGTCCACGAAAAGTGTAATATACCTATGCTACCCTATATATAGGTTTGTTCGATTTTAGGACAAGCGCATTAGAGTTATTCTAAAATAAAAATAATTCAATTATATTTGTTTATATTAATTCCAGTCTCCATTATTTAGGATTTATCACTTGCAAGGTAGCGATACTATGGTATAAACATCATTAACAATTACAGAAGTAAATAAGTAAATAATTATTAACAAATGGTACAAAAAATAAGTTAAAAATTTAAAAGCGTTTATTCCGTATACTGCTGCCAGCTGCTGCTCCAAAAGTTGTGTAACATATAGGTATCATATATGTGATATATATGCTTTCCATACTATATATTCTTACTTTGCGAAAATGATATAGGTATGTACTTATGTATAGTATGTACCTATTCATTTCTATATGATGGGTCAGTTTAGCATATATGTGTAATATATATCTATTATCTATATACCTCTACATTGAATCAATGGAACAAACTTAAATATATAGATATACTTAATAATTGTATTAAATTGCAGAATTCAAAGTCCAAATTTCGCACTAGTCGAGTAAATTATTTTTTGATAAAGGATAGAATAAATTTACAATTCTTTTGTACTATAATGAGTCTATTTTCAAGATTAGGATTATCTAGCAGAAGTAAAGCATAATAACATATAAATAAAATTATTATATTTACTATAAATGATGCTTGATAGTGTAAAAAAGTCATAATAAGAACAATTACGATTCAATAATTTCTCATTTACAATGACTTAGATAAAATATTAAACTATTCATATTTCAGATTTAAGAAGTACAACAAATATTCTTAAAACTGTTGCTGTGATGATGGCAAATAAAAATTATAATACATTGGCTGTAACAGAGCATTCACCATCAGTTTTTCATGTCCAACTAAATAGGCCTGATAAACTGAATGCAATGAATAATGATATGTGGTTGTAAGTATGTTTAAGGATACAGTATATAAAATATAATAGATGTACAAGAATAATGAAATATATGTGTATCATACTTTTTTTCAGAGAAATTGAACAATGCTTCAATGAACTTTCTGATGAATCTGAGTGTCGAGTTGTAGTTTTATCAGGTGCTGGAAAAATATTTTGTGCAGGTGATTACAAACGTTTTTAGTGATTTAAATTTATTTCACAAGTATTTAGTTACATTATTTATTTAATTTTAGGATTAGATTTAATGGATGCTATGAGTTCATTCCAAGATATTTCTGAATCACCAGATGTAGCTCGAAAGTGTAAAGTTTTAGAGAAGAAAATTAAACGATATCAAAATTCACTTACTGCTATAGACCAGGTATAATTTAAAACAAGAATTAACCAGAGGCATATTTATAAATAAATACTTTTGTATTAAATTATTTATAATAATTAAAATTTTTGTTGGTATCTTATGAAGAAATATTTAAATAAATTTCAGTGTTCAAAACCAGTAATTGCAGCTGTACATGGAGCATGCATTGGAGGAGCTGTGGATATGATTTGTTCTACCGATATAAGATACTGTTCATCAGATGCCTGGTTCCAAATCAAAGAAGTTGATTTAGGATTAGCTGCCGATGTTGGAACTCTGCAAAGATTACCAAAAATAATTGGCTCTCAAAGCTTAGTAAAAGAACTTGCATATACAGCTAGAAAAATGCTAGCACCTGAAGCTCTGCAAACTGGTTTTGTAAGTCAAGTGTTAAATGATCAAAAAAGGTATAACATAAAATCACGATCACATTTTATTTTGACTATTATATCAAAACATTTAAAATCATATAATTTAATTTAATATATAATTATTTTAAGTCTAATGGAAAAAGCTCTCGGTGTAGCTAAAGAAATAGCAGCTAAAAGTCCAGTGGCAGTGCAAGGTACTAAACTCAGCATAAATTACTCAAGAGACCATACTGTTGAAGAAGGATTAAATCATATTGTACGTATAATCTGTTTTACACAATTATTCCACCTAAAAATAATAGATTCTTAATTAATAAAATAATAATATAAGAATCCATTTCATATAATTGTAAGTAATTGTATAACTTTCTTTGTTAGAAAATGAGAAATCAAGTTATGTTACAAAGTGAGGATTTTATCAATGCTGCATCAGCATTAGCAACAAAAAGTGGTCCACCAACATTCTCAAAATTATAAAATGAAATTTATGTACTGCAAATTTTTAACTGAACTGAAAAGTTTAAGTCAAGAAAAATATTTAGAAGAAATATTTAAATTTTATATTAAAATATACTGTTTTTATAAATATAGATTGTATTTTATATAAACAACTTTACATTCGTTATCAAATACTTTTTATTAAATTTAATAATACTATTTTTTTTTTTTCTTAGGCGTGCTTGCATTTGAACGTTTTGAGGGAACAGTTGATGCTTTATCTTCTACATGATCTTTTACATCCGGTATTTTAGGCTATTAGGATTTGAATTACATATTATTCTTTTATTAAAGTTACTCTAATATGTAAATGAATATACTTATACTTACTATCAATTTATTTATATAATGCTCATAATTAATTTTATTTGCTTTTGGGTCGTAAGCAACAGACATCATTTCATTTACTTCTTCTGCAGTAAATGGTTCCCCCATTTCCGTTACTGCTTGCTCTAACTCATTTTTTAAAATATAACCTCGATTTTCAGGATCTAAGACCTGGAATGCTTTTAGTAGAGCTTCTGGATCAGCTGGTTTAAACCTAATATTTAAAATTAAAAATAAAAAAACAAGTTAATAATTTTGATTGTAAAAATTTTAATTTAGGCAATAAAAACTTTGAACATTTTTTTCAATTAACTCATAAGTAGTTTCTTGCTTTCTTTTAGAATCAAGATGTTAGTAATTTTTTACAATAAATCAATATTTTTAACAAAATTTAATGTTCTTTGATTTATACCTTTTAATTCTATTTTCCAGTATTCAATGTACTATTAAGAAATTTAAAATAAGATATATTATCATAAAAAACAAAGTTAAAATAGTCAAGTTTTTGTACAATTCTTTGCTTACCTAGAAAAGACTAGAATAGAAATTCGAATATTCAAATTTATGCCCCAATATTATGTGCATGATGAGACTTATAAGTATAGGATAAGTTTGCATAAAGCGTGATTTTGTACATTTTTTACAGTTTCAGATTTTCGAATTTCTATAGATAACGAACTTCGTATAAGATGTCATATAAAATTTTTGCATGAATGCCATATATATGTAGTGACAAATTTATATACCTATTGATTCATTTATAGTAAAGTACAATTTTTTAGAAATACTATCCATCCATATTTATATACATAATAAAATTAATGAAGTAGTATAATATAAGTTGATGCATACTTTTGTTCACTTATTGCCTTGCACATGTATTCAACAAATCGCTCTTGAGGTACACAGTTATTTTCTACATCTTCTACTTCTACTTGTATTTCTTGTAATTCGGCTTCAGTAATAACGCATCCTTAAATAAAAGAATTTACTGTAATAATTTGTATGTATATAAGTATTCTTCATTATTGTAAAATGTTATATGATCTTACCAACAGATCTTATTATTGTTCCTAATTCTCTGACATCTACTTGATGACTTTTCGCGTTATCAAATACATCAAATGCTTCAATAAGTCTTTTTTGTAACTGTGCACGTTCCACTTAAAAAAAAAATCTTATAAGAAAAAAAAATGTCTTATAAGAAAAAAATACCTCTAAATAATGTGTATACTTTTATTGTATTATTATTATATGTACTTTGAAATGATGGGTCATGTAAACTTAAAGGGAAGAAATTGATTAATCAATATCACTATGACAATACATAATTTTGTATCATCTATTTATTTTTTTAAGCATCTTAAATTCCATTCTATCAAAGTATAAAATTTGTATGGATACTAGGTATAATATTCTAAAATAAAATGAAACTATTTTAATAAATAAATAAATATATTTACGTTCTGCCTTTGGATCTACTGATGGTGTTTCTTCTTTTTTCTTTTTTGATTTGGTCATTATTATTTTAAAACATTCAAACTTATGTAGGTTATTACAAGAATTTTATAATAAAAATAAAATTAAAACATAACTTTCAAGATAAACAAAAGAAAACTTGGCTACTTACAATTTCAATTTTTATTATAAATATTTATCAATCTAGAAATAAATATATTTAGAAGTCACATTAAAATAAAAAACCGTTCTTACTTCAAAATTGTCTGATTTACTTAGAATTATTTTATCAATGTACATTTAAAATTATATACAAAATTAATTGTTTAATTTATCTAAATATATATTAGAAATGCGACGTTTGTTTATAGATTTCATGCATGTCATCTATAATTTCTTGAGAACCTGTTCCTATTTTTTTAGCAATCTCGATTTTTTCATTTACAGGTAAATCGAGATATTTTCTTACTAAATCCCCATCGATGATTCCTCTGGCTGGATTACCTTGCATTCTGACAGAACTTTTGTACGTTCTAGGGAATATATGTATTTTTTAGTATTGTAATAACTTTGAAATAGGATTTAGAGTATTACACAAAAAAGTTACCTGAAAGGTTTAGGATTTAGACCTGCTATGTGATAAATATGACTGACTAACACATTTTGTAACATAAGCAATCTACGATAAGTTTTTTCAGGTACAGGAAGAATGTATCCAAGACTTCCATCCAAGGTTGCTATAAAATTTAATGTTTTTTTAGTGCTATCATAGTTTCATATAGATTCATCATGTTTAAATAAATGAATTGCAGAGTATTTACCATACATTGTTACATGTCGTTTATCAGCACCAGATAATATTTTTCCTGGGTTAGCTGAATCAGTTGTTTTACATTTTATTCGAAAAAATGTATTAACTTTTTGTCCTAAATGCAAATCTGCTTTTCTAATTAACTTTTGTCCCCCTAAACTTTGGGAGGATTCTGGTTGATATGAAAATATGACTATGTTACTTTCGCCATCAGCAACAATAAATCCTAGTTCATTATTTTGTATAAAATATTCAATTGCATAAATTTCTGTCGTTCTGAAATCCTAATAAAAAAAACTTACATTGTAATATTTTTTCGTGTTTGATTACTAACTACATTTTGCAAAAATTTTTTTATACATACTCGACTAACAAGTGAAAGAGTTTTGTACTCTTGTTGAAATCTTAATAAGCTTACAGACTTGTAAACATCAGCAACGAGAATCAAACTTTTAATACTAAGCATTTGGCATACATAAATTTGAGTATCTATAAATGCAACTCCTACTAAATCGTTATCTTTTAATTGCCAAATATAAATCTAAAATAAAAAAAATTTTTATTACAGTTGAATATTATAAAAAAATATTTAGAGAAAAATTTATTCAAACCTTTTGTCCTATTGCAGAAACCAAAAAACCTGATACTTGTGTTATGGCAGTTACAGGTCCTTTTTGTTCCTTTGCATAAATTTGTTTAAACCTATTTTTGGTAAGTGGTTGACCAGGTTCAGGCACAACTTCAATAATGTCAAATATAAATATCTGTGGAAGATATAAATTTCAATAAGATTTGTAAACTAAAATAATTAATAGATAATATACTAAAATATTCTTACTCGTCCTCTACTCGTAATGTCTTCTCCATAATTATAATTTGTCCCAATAACAATGTATCCTTTTAACCCTGATCTTGTTCCTTCGTATGCTAGGGATACATTTTTTAAACACGTAACATGTTCCCATTGATCTAAATCTATTTTTGTATTTGGAATGGTATCCCAAGAAACTGGGGAAAATAATACTATACTAAATTGTTCTTGAGTAGGGTATAAGAATCTTTCATTCCTTTCCTCTTCAGTAAATTCCTTCAAATGAATAAACATTAATATGGATATTAAAAACTTTCTTAAAAAATATCATAAAAGGTATTATTTACCTTGTCTTCGCCATTAAACCTATAATAACTTTTCAATGGTTCAGCAGTGCTTGTTACCACACAATAGGTTTTACTTTCTAGATGGTAAGTGACGAAGTGAGGTGTACAGCGTAAAGGTACTTTCCGTACTGGCCATGGAGCATCATAAGATAAATGTGTGGGTAGAACACAAATTCTCAATTCATCCTAATAAAAAATGTACATTTTATAGAGATTAAAGCTGACAAACGATATTTTATAAAAATGAATAAAAAATGTTATACTTTTCTATTAAAATATAAAAAGCCTTGTGGACAGTTAACATTATTGAATGGAGCGAATGACTTTACGGGCCCATCAATACTCATTGGATGAGCCCGCAATTCTCCTCTGCCAGTTAAAAATAACCAATGTGGATAATCCCCACCAATAAATACTCCATTGTAACCTGCGATATTGCTAAAATAGCGTATCATACATAATCGTGTATGACTATTTGTAGGCATATCTTCTTCTTTTGGCCCAACTCTAGTAAAGATAATTAAATAAAAAATTGTTATATTATTCCGAATGGAACAAGAAACTATTAAATTTAATGTATTTATTACCTTGCAAACCCTACTATAAAGTTGTGTTCAATTTTTTTAAACCGTAATTTTAAATAACCTTTAGGATATCTATAGATTTGATATATTTGTAGTTCAGTATCTAGTCGCACTAAAAGCATTGGTTTGTTGCCATGATGCCCTAAAGCAACTACTGCTATTTCACGAACCTATAAAAAATAGTAATTCAAAAAAAATTTTTATTAAATACTTCTTAACTAGTACTTCTTACTTGACTTCTACTTCAATCTTTACACATTGATTAACAACATTAATACTTGTAAAATTACCTGTACTTCAGGATTAACTGATTCATTTGATTGTGAATTTTGTATAGTTGTGAACTCCATACTGTCATGTAATACATTCTGTCCAAAACCAAAATTTCTTATTAAATATGACAAACGTAAATCTGGTAATGAATACACCTCTAACGTTCCATTATCTCTATAAACAAATAACCAATATGAAGGTTTTATTTCTTGTAAATACTGTTGCCACCTAAAATAGAAATAAAGTATATTAATAACAACAAAAATTATGAAAAAAGAAAAGAAAAAACTGTATATTTACCATGGAGCTTTCTTCGTTGGATTTTCTTGAGGTTTTATTACAGGTGGAGTTGGCATTTGAAACGTTGATGCATCCCCGTATAGTAAGTCATCTTCATTGTCAACATTTTCAATTATTTGAGGCTCGTCGGAATTGCTATTGTCAAATGCTTCCTCATCAACGTCTTCAGGTAAAATTGTAGTAAAAAGACCACTAACATCTCTATAAGTACATACTGCTTCTATTTGTGGACGCTAAATGTTTAACAGAAATGTGTATTTAGTAGCAATTATTAAAATTAATCCAAAATTCGAGCATATTCACATTTACTTACAAATAGCAGATTTACAGCTTGGGCATGTAGTCTTGCTATGCCCCTACCTTCTCTTAATGTTAAGAGTATCACCTGACCATCTTCAGATAGTAAAGTGACATATGGGTCTGCACAACTAGCATGTACAATGGGGCAACCTAAATCCATTGGCATATGCTGAATCTTAATTTTATAGAAGTTTAAAAAAATATATTTATTAAATATCATTATTTGAAATAAAAAAAAAATTTGTAAAGGTTTATTTTACAAAATTTACTTACTTGTTCTAAACCTTGTAATAGACGAACACCCACTTGAGTAACTTGAATTATATACCTATTAGAACCAAGATTTCCAGCAAATATTGTTGTTCCTTGAGTACTGAAACCGCTTTGATCTACTACTTCATTGATTTCTTGTCCTGTTTGAAGTATCTATTATTCAAAATATTAAATGTGTTAATAACATAATATAAAAATTGTTTTCTGAATCACTATAGGTATTTTCAAGTTTTATTTCTTATGTATAATTTAGAATAGAAATAGATTATATTTTTTTAAATAATTACCATTGTAGAATCATCCTGAGTCAAAATTAAAAATCCATGTGTTTGTTCGGTTTCTGCTTTTGCACGACTATCATTAGTACTTGAATCAATTACTGTCCAAATATTTTCATAACCAGGTAAATCGAATGTTGTTATAACCTGAAAAAATAAATATTTAATAAACTTATTATTTAAAAAATTTAACTGGAATTACTGAATATACTCTAATTCACTGCTAAATGATTGTCCAATTTAAGTAGTGAGTTGCAAATGAGAATAATAAGTATTTTATAAAATTTTTAATTTAATTTTTCAACAAATTTCTTTTATTATTATACTTTTATCTTAAAGTACTCTTTACATAAATGCAAGAAAAATATAAATTAAGAAATGACATAAAATCAAATAAAAAATAAATGTGTTTGGACACCATACCAAATATAGGTAAGTATTCTATTAAAACAAATATTTGCTAAATAATGTTTATTATTACCTGAGGGCGAATAGATCGTTGAAGAACGCAAAGAGCACCGTTTTTGCCATAACCAGAAGTTGTGACTAATTCTACATCAGGATCTGAACTGTGTATAAATTCTTCAGATAAAAATGCAGGTTCACCCATAGAAATATTTCCACATGGTCCAATGTTTAATAAGCTGTCACATACCTGAATGAAATATGAAATATAAATTTTGCTTTAATAATGTTTGAGAAATTGATTATTAACATATGTAATTAATGTTTAATACCTCAAAAATATAAGATGAAATTTGAATAGAAGTTTGTGTTTCACTACCATAGACCTCCAACTCTTCAGGATCCTTAATATCCAACACATCTGATGCCATCCAATCTTCTAAATAATCTTGCTTTACTTTTTTAGTTGGTGGTTCTGTATTATTACTATTTAAAGACATTTCTAATGCAGTAACATCATTTAATTTTTCTGATTCTTTTTCAGTAAATCTTAATAATAAAGAGTTACCAAGTCGTGACCCAAGAAATAAATAATTATCTTCACACATGCAAACCTGAAATAAATTTTCTTTAAACTAAATCAATACTAAAATAATTTATACATCTAATTTAAAAAGAATAAAATAATTCTAACTAGAAAGAAAATCAATAAAAATATACTTACACAAGATGTCAATACACTAGCAGCAGCTTTGTCAAAGTGAAAACCACGAACAGATCTCATACTATCAGCAAAAAGAGACAATACATACAATTCTCCAGTTTTTAAAGATATCACTAAACGATCAGATGAAATAAATGTAACCTGTGAACATTCTAAACTTATTTTAACACCATCTTGAGGCTCTGTAAAAAAATCAATAGTATAAATAATCAAACAAAATATATAAAATTATATTTTTACAAAATGCATGACTTACTAAGTGGAAAATTTGTGCATGTATCAGACAAACTATTTAAAGACACTCCGTATGGTGGGATGCTTTGGTTTAAATAAATCAATGAATTTACTGCCATTATTAATGTTCCTCCAAGAGGCTTTTTAACTGGTACAGCTTGGTAGCAATCAAATGGCAAATTTGAAACTGACCAAATAATTGGATGTACTTTTTGTTGAATATTTAACGATATTGCAACCATTGCACAAGTATCTTGACGCACTGCTATTCTCCTAGAGAATTCAAAATGACCAAGAATAAATGAATTAATTTTTTAAAATGTGTATTTTATTAAATAAAAATAAATTTAAATGTAATTTAAATTTTTATTTATAATTTAATGTTATGTTTTAATTTGCAAGATTTCATTTAAATAATTTTTCTTACCCTGCAAATGTTCTCACTGGTTCGTAAAGAATTAATAATGTTGGTTCATAATATCCATGCAAAAATTGTAAATCGATTATATTATCCATTTTCTCTTCTAATGTTTTTAATACAATCATATATGAAGATAATATTGGTGTTTTGCTGGAGGAAGATTTTGGATTTTCTAATAAATCTCCTTCATCTAAGACTGGATCTTTACGAAAAGGTAAGACCACTAATTTTCTACCATAAATTAACATTACTGCACATCGCCCCTCAGGGTCTACTCTAACAATTGGTACATGATGATGATTTGTCCAGCCATCCTATTTTAAATGATATTTCATGAAATACAATTTTTATAGAACAGCAATGGTATATTATTTGTAGGAGAATATCTTATAAAATATTTATTGTTAATTGCATTAAAAATATAGACAATTTTTAAAATGCATTTCTAAAATCTACATTATAATTTTATTTTTTAATATTGTACAAAACTTAATACAAGGAAGCTATAATGAATTAAATAAATATTCTTTATTGAATTATTGGTGCAACTTGCAATAAACTGCATGCATAAATAAATAATAATATACGTACTTTGATTTCTTCCTCTTCAAAATAATGCAGAGAAACTGTCCTTAGACTATGAATTTCTGGATCATATTCTACAACTGATAATTTAGCTTCTCTAAAACTGAGAAGCAGAGAATCTCTTGTTGAACCGATTAGTTGAACTGCTTGCATAGACATAACGTTACCATGCAAAGTATATTGAGCAAGACATTCAAGTCTCATTTTTGGAGGTCGAGATTCTGTCATGTGCATTATGAAAAACATAGTGATATTTTGGATAAGTTAAGTTTCATAAAAATACATTTTAAGTAATTAAAAACCTATATAAAAAAGTGAAAATTCAAATACCTGTAAACTTTTCTTTCTTGGCGGGATCGACATCGGGTATTAGTCGAAAAACACGTAAAATGTTTGCCCCAGCGACGACAAGACATTTCTCAGCTCGATTAAAAAAATTGCAAGTTAATGCGTGCTCTACTCCCGTTGCAGGATGTGTAGTTTTACAAATCGAATACATTTTCCGTCTCGTTATAAACAACGAGAGTCGGAGGTCTCCTAACCTATTATAGCTTACTTGAAGCGAAAAGCGGCACGCTTACCTAACCTTTATTTAAATGGAATAACAGAATTCATAGCCGTCAGCCGCTTAGTGCCGGTCGGGACAGTAGGACACTGTATACTGTATACAGTACAACCAACGAATATAGCGGCTAAGCTACGTCTCAATACTCTCAATACTCTCAACCGGCCAGTGGTCACTTACTTATCTCACCGTTATATAATGACTAAATAAGCACATGTTTGGGCACCCATCCGTTTTTATTGGGCTAGAGGAACTCAGCGGCCAATGTTACTTAATCGGGATAAAAAAAAATACCAAAAAACTGCGTTTTGTTAGCAGCGCTTGCAAAATTATTTAGTTTGTCCGCGCAGTTTTTCGTTTTTTCAGAAAAAACTGCGCGGACAAACTAAATAGTTTTGCAAACGCTACTAACAAAACGCAGTTTTTCGGCAATTAAAGGTCCGAAAATTTTCCGTATTTTTTAAACTTATAATTAAAAGGGAGTGAAATAGGTTTTTTGTTCTATGATTTCAGCGACTTTATTTACAATGTATAACTTTTTTAAAATGATTTATTTTTTTATTTTTTTCTAATTTAGTTCACATTCTCATATTCTCCACAGTGTCAATTGTACCCTGCATTCCCTTACATTTGTACTAATTGACCTGCTTGTATTTCGAAAACCTGATGGTACTCATTATGTCTAGGCGACCGCAAAAGGTTAAAATGAAAAATCACAAAAAAAATTTCTTCCTTTCCGCGCAAAAGACGGGTGTTGACAGGTTACACAGAAATCTTTTTTTTAATTTTCATATAAATCATATGGCCTCGTACATTTCAAAGTATCGCGCCTACTCCGTCATTTAAATCAAGCATAGCCACAAAAAAATCTAACTAATTATGATATTAATAATACGTTTTACAACATTATAGCAATAAAATTTTATTAAAATGAAATAAATATATAGTATCTATATTCTGAATGCAAGTACCTAATAATACATTGTGGTTGTTGCGCTCATTATATTTTAAATTGTTGCATTTTAAAAATAGATAAATAACTCATCTTGATATAGTTTAAGATAATAAGATAAAAGATATCTTACTCGGGCTTACTCCAAAATGTGCACATGCGCTGTGATGGTCAGTGGTCAGGAGAAATCGCGGGAAACAAAATATATCATCAGAACATTAGTAATCGACACGCGCTTTTCCATTCACAAAAACATTCCAAAGTCATGTTTTTTAATATTCATAATTTAACTTATACTTTTGACTACTGATACAGACAAAAATTAAAGATTTAACGCGCGCGTGCAGTTCTTATGCACACAATTTATAATTGGTTATTTATTACTGCACGTTACGCACTAAAGCAGGTTTTTTACTCTAAGTTTGTGTATGAAATTTGTTAGCTTGTGCTAATAATTTTATGATAATAATCATTAAAAATGCCACTTATTAAAAAACCGATGCGTTACGCGCATCCTGAAGGACACACTGATGTCTGCTATTTTACAGGTGTAAAGTGAGTATCAATTCATTTATTCAAATTTATTGAACAAATTTTCTTTTCTACAAATCATTATTTACATCCTTATTTAATTTTACTTTAGGGGTGGTCTTGTAACATGTGGTACCGATGGAGATGTTAGAGCCTGGGTTAATATATTGGATGATGATCCATCAGCAAGTTGTATTTCTGAACAAGCTACAGCTGTGATATCAAAAGTATGTTATTCTATAAAAATTAATTACTTTTGAATTCCACCTCTAATTAATATTTTAATCATTTATCAGAAAGATAAATTGTACGTTGGGAATGATAACAATACTGTGCAAATTCTCACACATCCAGATCTTGAAAAAGAAGGAATTGTTACTAGATTTTCAGCTACTGTATCTGCATTGGCCACTGCGAATAACAGTAATTTAATAGTTTCGGGTGCCTGGTAAAATCGACTAAATAAGTATTATATGAAATCATTTATTTGAATATTTATATATTTATTCATATTTTTAGTGATATGCGGATTCAAGTTTCAAATATTAGTACATCAGATGGGTTTGAATTAACTGGTCATGAAGCACCAATATTAGGATTATCTCTTGACCCAAAGGAAGAATTTATAGTATGTAAAAATATAGTTAGTGGATTAATTCTTATCTTTGAATAATTATAAAGTTGTGATTATTTTCCAGGTGTCTTCCAGCGGTGATGGATCAATCAAGATTTGGAGTATCAAAGATAAAAAATCAATTCATACTTGGAACAGTGTTGTTCCAAAATGTAATTCATTTTTTACAGCCAAAGTATATGGAACTCCTTCCTTTCACAGTAAAACTGGGGAATGCCTGGCTTACCCACATGGTAAAGAAATAGTTATCGTAGAAAGGTCTTCGTGGAAGGAAACATTAAGATTGAAAGTTACAGACATAAAAAATGTATGTTTATAATATGAACTTCATTTACATTGATATTTTAAATATTTTATTTTACATTTAATTAATCTTAATTCAGGAATTGAGTATCTGCAAATTTTCTGAGTGTGGGACTCTAATAGCAGCAAGTTCTACACATGGTGAAATTGTGGTTTGGGATTTTGAAACTAAGTCATTAGTTGGATATGTCGAACATACACAAAACGCTAAAATTACTTCTCTTGTATGGAATCCAAATGAATCAAATGAAATTGCATTTTGTGATGCTCTTGGGCAGCTTGGTTGCGTAGAAGTTGTATGTTCTTATGCTTAATCGTATAGTTTATTATATTTTAAAGTAAATTTTTATTGTAGAAACTAATATGTTTTTTATCTAGCAACACTTACAAAATGAAGCTCTTGATGATTTGATAGATGAACCTGTTAACAATGTGCATGTACCTGATGATGACCTTATGACTGATGATGAAGACAATGATAATGTGATATCATTGAGCAAAATAAAGACATCTGTTTTTGATGATGATCAAAAAAGTATGTCTGATGTAGTTACAGAAAAAAACTATGATGAAAAGCGAGTTTTACCTGAAGTAAATTTGCAAGAACCATTTCAACCTGGATCATCACCAGCTCATTTGTTATCTCGTTATATGGTAAGTTGTCGAAAATATTAAATATGTATAATTATTTAATGCAATTATTTATATTTAATTTAAAAATCGTTATGTTCATTGTTGTGTAGATGTGGAATGATGTAGGAATAGTTATGTGTTTTACTTCAGAAGACGATGAAGAAAGTAACATAGAAGTTAATTTTCATGATGTGACTGTGCACCACTCAATGCATATTAATAATTACTTACGCCACACAATGGCAGCATTATCTGCTGAAGCACTGGTACTTGCAGCACCTTCTTGTGACGGGGCTCCAAGTAAAATTGTTGTAGTGGTACTCCAAGGTATGAATTTATAATAAAATTGTGTAGATCACTCATTTTTTTTTTTTTTGGGAATAATGTGGACTCATTAATATCGACATCACACACTTTACTTAATTAAAAATTTATAATTTTAATTTTAATTTCTAAGTATTTTGAAAATATTATTAAAATTATTTAATTAAATAAATTATTGAAATTAAAGATACGTCATGCAAAAAAATATTTTAAAAATGCATTATATTGTGATAAAATGCATGTGATGAAATAGGAAGCTTTTGGATTGGATTTATACATAGAATTTTAATTATAATATTATTTTATTTGCTTTTAAAAATATGAAGGCTGGGGCTCAGGAAATAAAGAGTGGAGTATGGAACTCCCTGAGGGAGAAGAAGCACAGGCTATTGCAGCTGGAAATAATTTTGTTGCTGTTGCAACTAGTGCAAGAAATTTAAGAATTTTTATGTGTGGTGGAACTCAAAGAGAAGTTATAGCATTACCCGGACCAGTTGTTGCTATGAATGGTTATGAAAATAATCTTGCAATAACTTATCACTCCAGTATAGGTAAGCATTTTATTTTTATAAGAATCTAATTTTATTTAAAGATAGAACAATGAAAATTGTAAAATTTAAGTATGTCCAATAATTATTCAATATCAGTAAAGTGTTTTATGTATAATTTAAATAATGGAAAATATAGAAACATTAATATTGCAGGAGCTTTTGGTGATCAGATTTTAAGTTTATTATGGATTCGGATTTGTGGACCATATTTAAAAAGTAACACTATACCAGTCCCCCTTTCACCAGCTTCTAAATTGATGTGGTTGGGATTTTCTGATCTTGGCTCTCCTATAATCATGGATTCTGAGGGAATAATAAATATATTCGATAGAAAAGCATTCTTATGGAGAGTGGCTTCCAATACCAACAGACAGGTAATTCTAGACAAGTATCTATGAAATTTTAATCGAGTATTAAAAAATTATTACAATGTAATAATTGATAAATCGATCTTTTGCAATTCAGAGTAAAGGTAAATTAGATCGCTACTTCATTATCGGAATAAGCGAGTCAGACAGAAACGCTCGCTGCATATTGTGTAAAGGAAGCCATTATCCACCGACGACACCACGTCCAATAGTTTCAGAAATGCCATTAACTATACCGCTTTGTGATCCTAGTACCGAAAAATCCGAAAAAGAAGCTAAACTCTGGCAGCTTGGAAGCGATCCAATTGACGAAAACGAAGCAGTACTGGCATTGATAGTTGTATGTTATTATAAGTATTTAATATAACATTTATTCTTAAATCTTCTGAAAAGTCATTGTTTGTGTATACATTTATTCAGTTTGTACCAAATAAGCTAACACTCAAAATAATCAATTGGGAATAATTTTATTATTATTCTAAAATACATTAATTATATTTATATTTTAGACAGTAACTGTATGCGCAAATATGCATTTAACAGATTCTGAGACTTTATATTTTATTTGAATTTTCACTACAACTAACATAAATAATTTACTATTTTTTATGAAGTTTTAATAAAGAAACAATTGAATTTGAATTAAAGAAAGAATTCAAACGACAATTTATATAGAATTGCGTCATAATATTCTTACGTCCTATAGCGTTATACATAATAAGCATAAGATAGTGAGTCTTAATATTTTTATATGAATAATTTTAAGTATAATCACATTGTAGAATTAAGAATCGACCGAATTAATATAGATACAATTTTATTAGGCGGCATGTCGTAACAATGTTGAGTTCCGTGCGGTAGAGCTATGCCAGCAAATTGCCTCTCAGAAAGTCATGGAATTGGCAATAAAGTACGCAGGACGTATCAATAGAATTGCTTTAGCCAATAAATTAGAAACTATTGCCAATACCAAAGAACCTGATGAAATTATTCAAGAAATTGGGACACAAGAGGATATATTTAATGATCGTGTAGAGATTCTCAAAGAAGAGGAGTCTCTTTTCACACCACCGCCTTCTAAAACACCAGAAACGGTGGAGATTAAACCATTAACTCCTAGTCAAACGTTCGGCAGAAGAAGTAACCCTTTTCTGAAAAAAGCAAATACACCAGTTTCAAAAGGTACTTTACTTTATTTAATAATACACTTCGATATTTTTAATGTATATTGCAATAAAATTTGTAATTTATTTCTTATAATATTTTGGAAAACTTTATTATTTAGGACTTTCTGGACTTGATAATATTGAAGTACCACCGAAACCAATTACTCCTGCAGTAGTTAATTTGCCTAAGGCAAAAAAATTAACAAAGACTCCCCAAATATCGTTTATTAGCTGGATGCAAAAAAATAAGGAGAAATTGGAAGCTGAATTCCCGGAGATGGATTCTAATCAACGTACGAAAGTAGCTTTTGCCAGATTCAAAGAAGAAGTTAACCCTCAAACAAATAATAAAGAATCAGACGACGAAAAGAATAAAAAGAGAAAATTGAGTGATGAACAAGGTGACGAAAACAATCAGCCAAAGCGAACAGCGACTACTAGTAAGCTATCGGCATTTGCTCGTGATAATTAAGATCGTTTAATATGTAATTTTTATACCATGTAATTTTTATACAGTTAATGTTTGACATAAAAATTTATACATTTAAAAATAATTAGTGAAAATATTTTTAGTTTTATTATTTAAAAGTTAATCATGTACATATGTAACCAGAAAGTATATTTTTAATAAACAATTTTTTTATACTAATTTGTATTTATTATAAATTATTTTATTACAATATATATTTTGTAATGGGTACTATAAAATACTATACAAGTAAAGAAAATTATCAAATCATTTAATTTAATTTAAAAAGTTAATTCAAGTAAGTTGTTCTTAGCATTGGTACTTTAATTGGTTTATAATTTATTTTCATCATTTTTATACGAAATCGGAATGTATGTGTAAAAAATTCAATTTTTAGATGTGTACTGCTAATATTTGAACTTTCGTACTTTGGATAGAATAACATTTTTACTATAGATTTATTTTACTATGGTTTTATAGAAAAATTATAGAAGATTCAGAACAGAATAACCATAGATAAATAAAATTTCTTTATTATCAATTGGTATTTAGTACGTAAAGTAAAGTTAATGGATAGCTATTCTCAATTTTGTCCGAACTCTCGAAACTGTTTAGGTATTCATATTGATACTTTATTTTTCGTTGAGTCATACGTACATTAAATACGATTGAGTAGTTGATCTTATATAAAATTAATAGCTCGGACTAATGATTTTTCAAATATCCTACAGAAAATGTAAGATTAAAACTGTTAATACATTTTCTTTCAGTGATAATTTTAGCTTCTCTTAGTTATCTATTCATTTAATAGCATAAAATGTTTCTATTATATTTTGTATTTTACTCTCACAGGAAGCTTTTTATAATGTCTAAATAAATCAAATTAAATATATACGTTTAGAATACATATTTATTCTATACACTATAAAATGTATATAATATCACAATAAGAGCGTGTAAATTTTCGATAGATAATCACAGTATATAGGTACTTATACATAAACGATTGTAACAAGATATACTTTTAAATTAAGTGTATATACGTAACTGTCTAAAAATATGTTAGTTCTAAAGCGCGTACATTCGCAAATAAACGAAGGGCGAAAAAATGAAAAGTTGTGGTCTTTGAGATAGGTAATATTAAGGGGGGCTTACACCTCTAAAATTTTTAACCTAAATCACCTAAAACAAAATAATTATAATAATAATTAGTAAAATTAACAGGTAATATTATAAAAGTATATCGAATTCCTGACAGCATGAGCAATTTCTTAGCAATTAAAATTTCTTGTTAAAAAAATTTTAATTCTTACAACTCTTTACACCACAGTGGTATCAATTGCCAACAATTTAAGACCAGTCCCATTAAAATTGATCAATCCGTTGGGCCTGTAGGTTACGCCAAAGGCAAATTTTTGAAACTGACATAACTTAAGATAAGATGGGCGTAGAGACTTCTACTGCAGCTCATTTTGTAAGGAATTTAATATACTTTTATAATATTATCTGTTAATTTTACTAATTATTATATATTTTTTTTG